>PVJA010002711.1:0-103457 GCA_004027025.1 Myocastor coypus | reverse complement strand
GCCCAGGCTGGTCTCGAACTCACACTGATCCTCCTGCCTCAGCCTCCCAAGTGCTGGAATTATAGGCGTGTGCCACCACGCCTGGCTGGTTTCCTACATCTGTAAAGTAGTAAGTAATATTAAATAATAATACCGGTAACCACTCAAATGTTACTTATTATCATACATCCTGTTTACTTCTTCCTCCAGTATCATAACTCCCTACTACTGCTTGGTTGGTTTCTTACCTGGACAGTCTAAGTTGCAGCTTCTTGTCATAACTCCAGGACCCTGAATAATGAAGATAAAGCTAACTTTATTTGAACATTTTATTATTATAGTTCATAAATATTTGTGGGGTGGCCAGTACAGTATATTCACAGAGGCATCCAGTGGGTGCCCTGCCTCACCAAGATTTGTTTGTTTGTTGACTTCTTTATCTGTCTTCTCTGGATATACTTTCTATTCTCCTTGAGAGAGAAAGGCATATTAAAACTTCTTAAAATTGTTGCCTCTCTATCCCTTTGGGATCAGATGAAGAAGAGGTTCCTTGAAACAGAAATGACCTCTTTTTCTCTTCATATATTTACCTCCCCAAGACATATTGTGATAATGAGCCAGTCATTCTACCAAATTGCAAGGCTTGTTTCCATTTATTGAGTCATTGGCTGGGTCACTGACCCTGTCAAATAGGTGGTAAGGTTGTATCCATCCGTAAGTTGATGACAGTTCAGCTTTTAACCAAATTCCTCTCACTCTCTTCTGAATAGCCATGCTTCATTTTAGCAGCTAAATCCATCACATAGTATATTCCAGGTCTTTAGGACACAGTTTAAGCTTCATGGGACATTGCCAAATTCAGAAAGCAAATGAAGGGTAAAGTGGTGTGTGAGTGTGTCTGCTGTCTGAACAATTTGAACCTCTTTGTCCTCCATCCTTCCTCTGTCACTGTAGCCACACTGAAGTGGGTTCTGTCATGCCGATGGAATCGCAACACCTCAAAGCTTAATAAGCTGCTAAAATGTAAATGCTGACCTGCGGAATTTTGCAGGGCTAATGAAAGCAGAGCTCGAATTCCATAATTACATCACACAGCTTTACCTAAACAGTCAATAAATGTTTACAAATCCATTAGATCTACTCAGTGTATCTGTGTGCATAGAGATGGACTGAGTATATTTTAATACTACCTTAACTCTTATAGTGAGAGTAACATGAACGGAAAGACGCCATAGATATGCAGTGAGGGTCTGCTCTGGGTCTTGATTTTAAGGATGGCTGAGATACAATTCTCAGAGCATTGTGTGTGGTGGTTATAGCATCAGCTCTAAGAAAATGAAACTTTCTGCTAGTAACTCTTGCAAATCGTTTTGGTTCTGGAAGAAAATTGAGGGGAGAAAGAAAAAAGAGCATCCAAATGTTTGGGTTACAAATGCGGATTCCTTCCTTCTGAAATCTGTGAATACAATGTAGATCTTCTGGCATTGAATTAGATGTGGAAGATCCTTCATTCCATTGGAAGGTAGTAATGTTTATCATAGTATGATCTTTTTAGTAGTGACAAAAACACTGACTGGGGAGACGTTCCAGTTGTTCATGCCATTTTGTTATGGCGCTATCATCTTTATGTTTATTTTGTGTGAGTGTTTTTGTGAGGAGAGAACAGGATGAAGGAAATGTGGAACTTGAAATGAGAGAGGGTGTGTACATTGGAAAGTGACAAATACACGTGTAAGTTTTTCTCTTTGAACTAGGAGCAAAAGTTCAGACCAAGCCGACAGCATAATCAGCTGTAATGTCTTTCTGTTTTGCTTAGATCATTTTAACTTTCAGAATTTGTTGTGAGATGCCCAGAGTTTTCCTTTTTGTCCCTTCTCCTGGGTACATCTTTGCTTAAAGCAAGAGCTTCCATGGAAGAATGGAGGGAATCTTTATAAAGCAGTAATCGAGCATAATGATCACAATCAGGAGTGCAAACTTGGTGTGAATTAAGGTTTTTTTTTTTTTTTTTTCAGAGTCTGAAGGCATTTTTAGCTACCTGGATATGTTTAAAACATGCACAAGTGCTGGGCAGTGACAGTACTGTTCTACTACCCAGGCCCCCACTCAGGTGATAGTGAGGCTAGAACAAGGTATTAGGAAGGGGACAGATTGACATATTTAAACCTATAGTCACTTTGAGGGAGCGTTTTCCAGAGCTGGCTTGATTGAATCATCTGGAGATTTCATCAAATGCTGTGGAGCGATTTGCTTTCCAGGATACACAGTGATGCTAAGGACTTGTCAGGCCCATAGATATTCAAATTGTCTGTCTTTCTTAGATTATTTCAACCTAATTGCTACACTCAAGTCCTTGGGACATGGAATTTTTTTTTTCCAGCCTAACCATAATCCTGAATTTGGTTATTTACATCTTTCTATTTTTTTTTTTTTTTAAATGGTGGGCTCAGCCTGTCCTGGGGGTGGGGCTGGCATAGCATGTGGTACCAGGGATCGAACCACAGTCATGGGGTGGCCTATGCTTGCCTAAGCAGGGGCTTTAGACCTATGAGCCATTTCACTGGCCCCACCTTCTAATATTGTGCTTTCATTTAACTGGTTAACAGCCAGAAAATAGGCAGAAGTTAGAAGTTGGATATGCTGGCAAGAGCCAGGGGGATTTAATGTCCCTGATACTACATATTTCTTCAAACTGTAACTTAAAAAAATACTCTGGAGAGTGTAGGAATAGTGCTGAGAATGGCAGAACCTGTTGTAGGATGAAGGATTACGATGTATCATCCACCTTTCCTTTCAAAGAGAGTCTTGCTACCTAGATGTCTGCGCCTGCTGTCAGTAACCACCCTGTGGGCGCTGCTTTGGCAGCAGGTACCAACCACTCCTCCATGGCCAGGTTCTGGGCAGCCTGGAGTCAATGTCTGTCTGATCTAGGCTTGGCTATTTTGGCTCCACACAGAATTAAAAAAAGCTCGGCTTGCTCGGCTCTTCCTGATGCTGACCTGCTTTGCAATATGAATTATTTCTCAGCCAAATCCTGCATTTTCTTTTCAAAACCATTACCTGAAAGCACATTTCTGTCTCAGCATCAGGTTTCCGTAGAGCCCAGTGGAACACACAACATGAACATTTAGGTCCCAGCTGAAAATGCATCTAGAATTTAGTGTGGTGTCACAAATGCGTCCTAATATGCAGGCTACCGAAGGTGAAGGGCTTTGTTTATAGGTCTTGGACTACCCTGCCAATGTCAGTTGTGGCTTTAAAGGTACCTTATCCTAAAAAAAGTATCATGGTAGCTTACCACTACATGTTATTTCCACAATTTCTACTGGAAAGTCTATCACTTAAATGAATATGACTTTTAGGAAGGAGAGTCGGGAAGGACCCACAAGGAGAATAGTGTGTTAAAGGATAGCTAGTAATTAATAATAACAGTAATGAGAGACAGTACCCATAGCATCCCTTGACTAAGATATAGTCTTCTGTGAACCCCTCGGATGATGAGGAGGCTCTCAGAATCACGAGGTACGGAAGTAGCTTTATGTCCCACCCAGTCCTTACTTTTCTATTAAAGGAATGATATTTAAAAACTGGTCTTTTCCCTGAGAGGCAGCCAGTGAGGCCAAGATTTAAATGCAAGCAGATTTTTGTTTTGTTTTGTTTTGTTTTCAGGAAGAGATGTAGAGAATCCTGACAGGGAAGTGGAAAAGTAATAGAGCAAAGGAGTGAAAGTCAATACATCGTTCATTATTTAGTTGGCTGGGGCGATCCGTACTGTGTGCGCCTCAGGCGTGCAGGGAGCTGGAGTGTTTACGCAGCCACTCCAGTCAGTCACTCACTGAGGGCTGTGGGGGAGGGGCAGGGAAACCCTGGGGAGACAGAGGGGCGTTTCTGCACTCTAGAATTTTTTATTTATTTATTTATTTATTTTTTCTTGTTTCAGAACTTTTGTTTGTTTATTTATTTATTTTTATGGCCGGCTCAGCCTGCCCTGAGGGCAGGGCTGGCGCAGCATGTGGTGCTGGGGATCGAACTTCAGTCCCTGCAGCCGCCCAGGCTTTCCTAAGCAGGAGCTTTAGACCACTGAGCAATCCTGCCGGGTTTCTGCACTTTAGATGTGTGTCATTCTAGAAGAATTCCTCAGGGTGAGAGATAGGCAGATAGTAGCAGACAGACATTGGGACCTACAAAATTGGTAAAATCCCAAATGTGGGGGTGTAGGGTGAGAAACTGACTGGCATTACTTAGGCATGTGCTATATATTTTTATTGTGGTATTTCCTTTGACATTCATGGTGTCTGGCACATAGCCCATGTACTGAATTCCTGCTCAGTTTCCTGAAGTCCTTAAAGCCCAGACCAAGCTCCACCATGTTGTTTTTGCATGTGAGGGTTCAAGCTCTCAGAAGTCTAGGGAAGACAAATATGCATGGCCCAGGCCGTCTCTTGTCTCTGGAAGAGAGACGAGGGAGGGTAAATCACATTTAGACTCAACTCTCAAGGATTAATGTAATACTCAGTTTTCTGATAAGCTCTAAATTAAAGTTCGAAATTGCCTCGTGCAGTTCACAAAGGTGCATACATAAAAAGGGAGGAAAAAAAATTCTGATTACGGTTGTATTTGCTGACACTTCTTAACAATATATGTTCAAGTGTTACTTTGCTAATGAATGGCTGCTCAAGAAATGCCAGGTGTCAGCAATGAATCACTTACTTTTGTTAGTTTTCAATAGTATATGGTAATGAACAAGGACAAGTCCCATAATTAAAGCTGAAAATAGACTAGTTTGGGAACCTGGGCCTGCCAATAAAAAGATGTGTTTGTCAGTATCCATGCCAGATGGTTGACAGTTAAACTAGTTAAATGCACAAGAGAGGACTTTACTGATGTATAGAACCTGATCCCTGAAGAACTGCAAAGACAGGTAGAGCTGGTTTCAGAGACACGGAGCAGAACCAGATGCCCATTTGGTACCAGTTACCCTTGGGTCTGTGCTTCCTGCATTGCTTCACAGTGGCTTTGCCAAGGAGCTGGAGCCATGGCTATGGCTGCCGCCTAACAACTGACAACTGCTGCTCTGGAGAAGAGAGGTTCTCATCTTCACAAGTTTGACGTACAGTTGGCTTCCAGCACTGCAGGTTTGGCATACACAGATCCAAGCCACCAGTCTTGAATCAAAAATACATAAAACATTGCCATTGTACCACCAAGTACAGACTTTCTCTTATCATTATTTCTTTGATGTACTATAACAAATACTGACATTGTGTTCATATTGTATGCAATATTATAAATAAGCTAGAGATGAATTAAAGTACATGGACGAGAATGTATAAGTTGTATGCAACTGCTATAGCGTTTTAAACAAAGCACATGGATACCTGCAGATTTTGGAACCAATCACTCGTGGCTACTGATAGAAAACTTTCCTTTGAAGAAGGATTGCAGACTGAAGAGGCCGATGACCAAGGAATGGGTTGTAGTCTTTAAAGTCATAGTTTCACGGACCAGTTCTCAGAAGGAGAAGGTGTTTCTGTGGGTAAAGTGGACATGAGATGGTTAAGTGGCAGCCCACGGAAGTACTTCATTAAAATTCCAGGTGAACAGTCTGGATTAAAACTGCCATTGAAATTCAGGAAAAGGCAGGAGAGTGGCTCAAGCGGTTGGGGAGATAGGAGTTGAACAGGAATTGATTAATGGGTGTGTCAGAGAGAAGAAGACATTTCAGATAAATGATGCTAAATGAATAAAGCACTGATTGGAGTTGGAAGGCAGGACACTGGGGAGACTGGTCTGACTGGAACCGAGCTAGTCTGTTTGTGAGGAGAAGGAAAATGACGGAGACAAAGGGATGGACAGCTGTGAATGCCAGGCCAGAAAATCACAGCAGGATCTGGACCACAATGCACTTCGATAATAATTATGGCAGCACTAGCAAGGACTTATATAGCACTTACTGTGGGTCAGCGACTATTTTAGCTGATGTGTATAATGTTAACTCAATATTGACACAGGTTTGTAAGTACAATTTTTTTTTCTTATTTTACAGAGGAGGAAACTGAGCCAGCACCCTTACAAGCTCAGGGTCATGTGTGTGCTGTGCTTTTCATTGCTACAAAACCACTTACAGACAACATGCTATAAATTTGAACTTATTAAACTGAGAAAGTCTACAAAGGCTTTTATCTACATGAGGTTGAGTCCTGTGAATTCAGCATTGCTCTTTTTCACTTTCATCTCCACTTTATTTATTTGTTTGGTGCTTCTGGAGATTGAACCCAGGACCACGGGCATGAGAAGCAAGTATTCTACCTCTGAGCTACATTCCCAGTCCTTCTGTTTCTTTTATTTAATTTTGAGACAAGGTCTTACTAAGCTGTCCAGGTTGGTCTTGACTTCCTTAGCTTCGTAAATAGCCAGACGTATAGGCAAGCACTAGCATACCTGGTGTCCCCTTGTTATATTTATTTATTTATTTATTTTCTTGTTTCAGAACCTTTGTTTGTTTATTTACTTATTTTTATGGCCGGCTCAGCCCACCCCGAGAGCAGGGCTGGTGCAGCATGTGGTGCTGGGGATCGAACCGCGGTCTCTGAAGCAGCCCAAACTTTTCCAAGCAGGCGCTTTAGACCACTGAGCCATCCCACCAGGCCCCCTCCTTGTTATTTTAGAAACCATTTAAATGTATCTGTCTCATTCTAAGCAATTTCTTTAAATTAGTTTGCCTAGAAAAGGATTGGAGTCAGACTGATGTTCAGAGCTCCTGAGTCTGCTTGGCTCGTTTGCCTCCCTGCCTGACCACTTGTCAGGGTGTTGCCTTCTCCAGATGAGGGATTGTGGGTGGCCAGCATGACAGCACTGGCTGTGGAGTAGCGGAGAGCACATGGGTAATGCAGGAGCCTGTCTGGTACAGGAGGCAGCTGGCAAGAGTCTGAGTTATGGTATGACTGTTTGATTCCCAATCAGAAAGAGAAAATTTTTAATTTTTAAAATTAAAGAAAAATGACTTTTCATTCCTTAAGAAGAGAAACTAACCATAATTATATTTTTCTTCAGGAAAAATAATTTAAAATATTGAAATTACCTAGTACAAAAATTAAGGGACAATCCTACCACCTTATTCAATAAGTATAAAGAGTACTAAAGATATCTCTTTTCAAGTAATGTTAAATAAAAAGATAAACAGAAGAGGAATATGGAAGAGAAAGAAATGTATCAAAAGAAAGTATACACAGAATTAGGGACACAGAGAGAAAGATAGAGAAGAGGCAGGAAGACGGGATGGTGATTATGTATGAAAGAATATGCACATGTATTTCTATATATAAAGAAGCTGAGAGCATTTTTTAGAGGTATTGTGGTCTGTGAAGTTCAAAGTCAATGACTTTATTAAAACCTTAACTATATAAATTCTAAATTCTGCTCTTGATGTGATAAGCAAGAGGATGCAAAATAGTACTTTCATGTAAAAGCATGAATAACTTACTTATTACTTTCATTCATTTATTACCTCAAAAGGCAGTCATTGTATATCTCCTATCTTGCATGCACTATCCCAGGTGGTAGCAGGCTCCACAGATCTCTTAGTTAATCAGAGAGAGAACAAGTGTGTGTCTCTACATGGAATTCTTTCTGACCGGTTATCTCATCAGCAACTCTCTGGAGTATTATCTTCTCCAAACGATTGGTCACAAACATGAAATTTGAACCTACAGATGGTGACTTCAATTCCTGAGAATCTGATGGGCAAGTTCCACTCAGATTCTGTAACATGAGCCAGTTGTTGGAACTGATCTTATATTGCAGAGTTTAAAATATTGTAAGTTTTGGCTCAATGTCTAATAATCACATCTCGCTTACAACACTTTCTGTTACTAGTCTAACATATCATGAATTTTGTTTCTTTTTATGCAGAAAAAGCTATGAAATTCAAGCAAGGGGGCAACAGTGAAATTTGGGATAGTTGTCGGAAATAAAATGGTCTAATGATATGCCATTTCTACACATTTCCCTGATACATCTTTTTGTTTGACCTCTGCCAATCATTTCCAAGGGTCCTGAGACAACTTCTTGTTTATAGAAATCTATCTGGTGTCATGAACCAACTAAATTGAGGAGCAAAATGCCATAATAATGTAAGCGTGTGCTAAGATACTTGAGAGTAAATGGAGAAGCCCTGGGTTTCAGCTGTAACTCTATTGCTTCATCTAGTAGATCCTTCTGTTGACTGAAGGCCAATAGATGAGTCCTTTCTTCTGTGAATCGTTCACTCTTCCAACACTGCAAATGACTTTGATCATCTGCTGGGAAGTTAAAATGAATTCATTATTTTAGGGCTCACTTTGACATTTGTTTTTTTGAAATCTACCATATGAGTTGATGTACGTAAGCTTAGTGAATAATATGTAACTGCTCCGCTTGTTGAGTTATGAGACTATCTATTTGCTTCTGGGACCACATTAATGGTTCAACTAATGATGCAATCTTTTGCTTTGCCTGCTCTCCTTTGGAAGTTTCTTAGGGTTCAAAGAAATACTTGCATTTCAGATGATAAAAATTACAAATTTCTGGTAAAATGCCAGAGACACTTGCATGGCATTGTACTCAGTCTACTTAACTGGAAGATGGTCTTGCTGTACACTAGTAAGTGAGAAATATGACTATGATATTTGTTCAGGAAAAGAGATAATTAAAGGCGTGGGCTATATGTTCACTGACAGATGAATGGATAAAGAAAATATGGTTTTTATTTACAAAGAGTAGTGCCCTACCATAAGGAAATATAAACTGAGTCTTCAGCAGGAAAATGAATGCATCTAGAGAATATAATTTTACGTGAGATAAATCAGACACACAAGCTTAAATATTGCATGATCTCTCTCCTATGAGAAACCCAAAATATGAATAAGTTAAAGGGCAAAGTAAAAGAGATGACAGGAGATGGAGACAGTACCCTTACAACAGGGAAGAGGACCGGGAAATGGAACAAAAGGGTAAGGAAAGGAAAGAAAGCAAATGAGAAAAAGAATTAAGAAATGCTACGTGCATGTACCAGCTCCCCATGACGGATGTAATTCATATGTACTGCAAATGTACAAACAAAGACAAAAAAAAAAATGGAGCTCATGGGCCAGGGAGATAGCTCTGTGGTCTAAGTGCCTGCCTGACAAGCTCAAAGACCCAGGTTCAGTGCCCGGTACTGCATGCTGTGCTGGCCTTGGGAACTCTGGGCACACAAAGCTTGCCGCTGAAACTGGGTGTGGTGGTACACACTTGTAATCCTAGCACTGGGGAGGGTGAGACAGGAGGACCACTGAGTCTGGGCTGTGTAGCGAGACCTGTACCAAATACATAAATAAATAAAATGTTTTACAAAATAGAGTTGCTGATTATGGTGTAGTAAATACACCTTTTATCCAAACAGATGGATGCCTATAGGTTAAATTTTCTTCTTGTGGTAAATGCTGAAATATTTAGAAGAGTATGTGTGTTCCAGAATAGAAGAGATGGGAAGAAGGATATGGATGTTTCTGTTTTTGCAAATGCTGATAGAATAGCCATAATATGATAAGACAGGTCTTATGAACCCAGAGCACTGATAAGTACTCTGATAAATATATACTTTTCTAAGGCTAATATCATCCTATTTGCAAAATGGAAAGACACTGTTTATTTCTGCAGGCAGTCAACTACACTAATGTGAGTGCCAGCTTCTTTGATGTTTCAGCTTTAAGAAAGTTGCATTAATGGAGGGCAATTATGGTAATTTGAATGGAATGGAATTATGGTAATTGAAAACTTCTGTGGTGACAGGTATTCATGAGACCCTGGAGTTCTGGTGCCGTTCAGAGCCGCTATTAAGCCGGTGGTAATTAGCATTTCTCCCCTTTGCACTGGTTAGAAGAATAAAGGAATATAAGACAAAATTTGACAGTCTGAGAAGGGACCTGGCAACAACATCAAAGCCTACAGTCAACACAAAGAGTCACAAACATAAGCACGGTCTTGGGTCTTTTATAAGGAGAGAGTCACGAGAAAATCGCAGCTTTGTGGATTCACTGGGGAGGCTGGGCGTCTACATGGTGGGCCTGTAGCACAGAGCCATTGTCACAGAAAGGCGAGCGCAGAAAGGCATTCTTGTTTCCTGGCTTCGTTTCCAACTCAAATTGTTGCCGAGAAGTCTGTGAGTCCACACAATACAGAGCATTAGAAAGTCACAACACAGGAGCGGACTCACTCCACAGTGTTCACGCCATCATTCAACAAATGCCCATCGACTGCCTACTATGCGCCAGACAATTTGTGAGGTGACAGAAATATAAATAAGACAGAGTTCTGGTCTTTGCGGATTTTTTTTTTTTTTTTAATTCAGTGGAAGCATCGAAATCTGTTGGGCTTCATCTTAAAGAGAAGGAAACGTTTCTGCATTTAGAGTTTACAGTTCTCAGAATTTTTTTTTTTTTTTTTTTTTTTTTTCTGCAAGAGTTCATTGCTATTTCAGCCCTGAATCTTTTAGATTTGGTTTGGGTCTTGGTATTTCTTTTGGTTTTTACTTTTTATTAGTATATATTTGCATTAATGATTGCATTCCTTTGGGGGGGGGGGCTTTGCAGACACACACCTAACGCATCTCACTTCGCTTATTCTTCTCTGTTCCTTTCTTTCACCATCTCTCTCTCTTTTTTTCTCTCTCTCTCTTTTTGGTGGCCAACTCAGCCCACCCTGGGAGCAGGGCCGGCACTCCTTGTGGTGCTGGAGATCCAACCACGGTCCCTTGGCTTGTCTAAGCTTGCCTAAGCAGACACTTTAGACCCTGAGCTGTCTCACCAGCCCTCTCACCATCTCTTGATCCTTTTCCTATTTAAACAAAATCCATCTTTATACTTCATTTAGTCTATTTTTTTATTTTGCTCTTCGTTTATAGTTTGGTCTTACCAGATAAGAGAAACAATGTTGTACTCAAACCTGTGTGTCTAATTGATTTTCAATAACATCTCAAACCATTTTTCTGCAAATGGTTTAAGTCTGTCCTTCATGGCACCAACATTCTTCATGGTGTCTAAGTACCACATTTTCTTTATCCATACATGAATATGGAGGCCACTTCCAAGATGTAGCTATTATGAGTTGTACTGCTATAAACACTGGCGTACATTCATCACTGTCATGGGATATTTTTAAATTTTTAGAGAAGATACCTAGAAGGGAAATATCTGAGTAAATCTGAATTTCTGCTTTCAGTTTTTGAGGATTTTCCATGCACACACTATGATTTCTACAGAGGTTGTACCAGTTTGCATTCCCACCAAAACTATAGAAGCCCTCCCTGCAGCCTCACCACCATTTGTTATTATTTAATTTCATGATGATAGTCATTCTTGCTGAAGAGAGATGGAGCCTCAGTGATATTTTAATTTCCATTTCTCTAATGGTTTATGGCATTAAGCATTTCTTCATATATTTATTGGCCACTTGGACTTCTTTGCTGAGAATTGCCAAATCCCTTCAGTTGTACATCTTTTGACTAGATCTTTTATTTTGGGGGGCTTCTTATTTTTAGTTCTTCGTATATTCCAGATATTAATTCTGTGTCTGAGGAATTGCTGGCATTACTTTTCCTTATTCTGCAAGTAGGTTTCTTTCCTTTGCTGTGCAGGTTTTTAATTTGGAATAATCCCATCTGTTGATTCTTAGCGCTATTCAATAAGTACTATTTTGTTCAATAAGCCGTTGTCTACATTCTGTTCTAGCATTTAGAACATTGGTCTAATTTTGTTTTACTTTAGTATGTGGTGAGATATATAGACCTATAGTCAATGTTCGGTATATCAATAGCCAATTAAAGAAGCTATGTTTCCTCCAATGTATGTTTTTGGCCCCTTTGTCAGGGATCAAAGAATTGAATGTGCCTGAAGTTGCTTCTGTATCCTCTATTCTGTTTTGTTGATCTACACCAGTGGTTCTCAACCTGTCGGTCGCGACCCCAGAGGGGGTCGCCTAAAGCCATCAGAAATTGTTATTTATTACATTCCGAGTCATAACTGTAGCAAAATTACAGTTTTGAAGTAGCCACCAAAATTATTCTTTGGTTTGGGGTCACCACAACATGAGGAGCTATATTGCAGGGTCATGGCATTAGAAATGTTGAGAACCACTGATCTGTACACCTATTTTTTTATGCCAGTACTGTGCTGGCTTTTAATTTCTTTCTTTCTTTCTTTCTTTCTTTCTTTCTTTCTTTCTTTCTTTCTTTCTCTCTTTTGTCTTTCTGAGACAGGGTTTCACTATGTAGTTCAGGCTGGCCTTGAGCTCACTTTTGTAGCCCAGGCTGGTCTTGAGCTCACACTGATCCTCCTGCCTCAGCCTCCCAAGTGCTGGGATTACAGGTGTGCACCATCGTGCCTGGCTACTGTGCTGTTTTTAACACTAGAGCTCTGTAATATAGTTTCAAACCTGGCATTGTGATGCCTCCAGCTTTGCTCTCTCCTTATGTCTGTAGAGATAGTAAGATGAGGAAATGCTTACCGCTGATCATATGACACAAATGCCTGACAAAACTTTATATTTGACTTCATATCATGTGATAAGTAGGAAACTCCACAGTTAGTACTGCCGGTCAAAGGTATCAAAGTAATCCAGGCTTCTACTTTTTCTGATCTTTGTTTCCATTGGCACCCATCTCTTCTGAAATTGATCTTTTCAGAATTGATTTGAAGTTGTGTGTGAAGCTCTCTCCCTTTTTCTCTGTGTTGTGAAATTCTTCATTATTCAATGCTGATTTCTGTTTAGCAATGTTGTAGTTTAACAAAGATACAGTCATACTGGGGAGGAAATTTAAAACTTTCCCTGTCAAGCACATGCAGTTGAATGCTTCAAGTTTTTAAAATAAGATGTAGGTGATTAATATTTGGATTCTAGGTGATGCTGCTATTGTTGTTTTACAAACCCTGGTTAGGCGATTTTGCACTGAGTGGCACTGTTTTAAAATAGAGAAAAAACAGAGATCTATAATTATACGGTAGAAACTATTGTCTTGTAAATAAGCCCAAATGACCAGTAAAGATTTGTGTTATTGTTTTAATGGGAAGAGATGGTAGAGAATAGGGTCAAATCCCAATATGCTGCAATGAAAACGATGTCGTATTGCGGTGGCCAGTTAAGTGCGTCTTTTTCCTGTCACTCCCAATCAACGGATAGCTGGGAAGTGGTTTGCATGGTCCTCAGCTCAGCTGTGGGTAATTGACCACACCAACTTCACCAATCTGCTCTTGCTGTTACCAGCCCCGCTGGGCCCTTTGAGAGGAATGGATGGCACGATTCAGTTATTAGAGTCCCTCGTAAAGACAACAAATGCTTTCTGGCTGTTGAATGTTAACTCATGTTACAGATGGGATTGAAACAACCCAGCGCTGCATCTCAGAGAGCCAGGAGGGTATTTCTATTGATAATCTGATTTCCACATCCTGATGCCTGATGCCAGCGACAGAAATGGAATGCATCTAACAGTCCCTGGTGATGCAAAACTGTAAGCAAGAAGGAGAATCTGTGTGTGCAGTAAGCATCTCTGCTCAGTTTCTCATACTATCTAACAAGCAAAGGTACACGAAGGTGAATCTCTCATCAGCATTTCAGAAGGGCTTCTTATTGTTTGCTTTATATCATGTGGTAGCAGCACGAAAAGGGGATGAAGCAGCTCACTGTACTGAGAAGGACATCTCATTTGGGAGTGTGAGAGAACGATTTGACAATTAGCTTCCGCGTTCTGAGGTCTGAGGAAGAGCGATGACAATATTTCATCATATGGCACTTTTAATTCAAGTAATTAGAAGCAAGAATGTTAGTACAGGCTGGAAGACTGTCAGGAGGAAAATGAATTTCTGGTCAAGTTTGCTGAGCTTAGAGGCTGGAGATGAACTTTTGAGATAACAATTAGCATAACACTTCTGAGACATTTTCAGCCTTCCTAGAAATTATTTTTTTTCTGCCTCATTCTTCTTTCAGATGAAATAATAATGTTTAGCACTTAGCCGGCATCTTTCATTGCAATGGGTCCCCTGGTTCTTAAACAATTTTTCTATCTCCACATGTGTGAATATGTGTCTACACAGAGTAATTTCGTCAATTGCCCAAAATTTCAGCAATCCCACTGGGTAGCACATTGCAGCTGTTCAGCATTATTTGACAAAGTTGCACAGTGTTGCAGGGGGTGGGAGTATAAGTTAAAAAAAACCTTAAAGCCCTCTGTTAATAGACTAGGAAAATGTGAAAGGCAGGAATGTGTAGAGTATACACAAAAAGATATATGCTCAGCCAACCTGTATTCCTGTTTCTGATATATGGGCCACCAAATATCTAGAAGTCAGAGAAATATTGGAAGTTGGTTTTAAAGGACCTTTGAAATATGATGCTGTCAGCAGCAGGGTTTCTCGATGCTGTCCTCAAATCAGCTTTGTAGGCCTAAGTGCAAAGCTGAATGCCACTTCATTGAATTATCAATACGCTTCCTGTAGCGCGCTGTGTTTTTCTTAAAGGTTACACTCAAAGCTGGCTACATCTGCTATTTAGCTTTGAGGGGCTGAGAAGTAATTGCAATTAGCTATTTAGGTTTCATTTTAAAAAGGAGCAAACATGGCTTTCAAAACACGTATGCATCGCAGCACTGGTGTAAAAGATGGTTGAGAAGGGATGAGGGTTTCTCCCAGCAAGTAGTTCAGTGTCTGTCACACAGTAGGGATCATCTATTAGATGGTGAAAGGAGAGCTCCGAATTCTTGATTCCAGCCTTCCTCTTCATAGGATATTAAAGTACTTTGCAATGCCTTTTCACAGTTATCAACTTTTATGATCTCATTGATATGAAGGTGAACTTAATTTGACATTATTAATGTTAGGAGAATTCAGTGTATGCGATTCATCATAATGACACGCCCATTTGTCATTGGCAAGTCCTTACACGTTGTCCACTCTGTGCACTGCATGCTGTGGGAAACTGCCTCGCTCAGAGACCTTGTTGTTTGTTAATCCACTTTTTAAGCCACATGACTCTTTTCCATTTTCTTCCCTCTGAAATCAGCTTTGTAGGCCTAAGTGGACCTCAGGAGTGGGCCTCTCACCCATGGGTAGTCATTAGATGAGCTACCAGTAACATGATTTGTGTGTTAGTTTCTGAAAAGAAGTTGAAACGGGTAGATTTTCCTCTTAAGACTGGCAAGTTAGAAACAGGGGAACAAACTTCCCAGCTACCACAGAAGCGGAAAATGAAATGAGGGCTCGAGTTAAGGGTTGGCTGAAAGGAGCTAGAGTCAGATTCACGTAGTAATAGAGCAGAAGAGATAGGGCCCAGAGAGACAGCTGCTTTGTGACGAAGAGAAAGAATGGATATACGTGGAGAATCTGAGACCCTACATATGCCTGGTAAGATCAGGACATCTTCAAGATAAGGAGGAAGAACTATCGTGACAATTTCCATCGGTGTGTATTTTTGCAGCAAAAACTTGCATTTCCTGAAGTGGATTAAAGAGATGTTACCATGATATGTTTTTGCTGATATAAGTAGAGTGGGCTTAAGAAGGTTGATAGTGACCCCAAATTTCACTTCCTGGTAAGATGTTAGTGATTCTAAAGCTTTTCTGCTTATGTCACTTCTGACACCAAATATATGGAGGCTTTTCCACACCAACAACCATCTCTCCAGACACGTAGGTTTTACTGTATAATTCAGCTCTGACGCTGTCCATAAAACACACAAAGTTAAGTTGAAGGGCTTACTTCCAAAGGTCACTCTTCTGAAACCACTGACAAGGAGCGAATACCAAGACACCCAACTTCTGTTCAACCAAGCTGAGGTCTCCCAGGTCTCCTCTCCTTCAGTTTCGATACCTTTCCAGAATGGCTTACAGAGGAAGCAGGAAACACTTAACTGACGGTTACTGACATTTTATGAAGAATACAGACAAACAGTTTGACAAGGAAGTACACAGAGAAAAGCCTGGAAGGGTCTCAAGCTCCACTGCCACTTATTCATGGATGTGACAGCTCTCATAGTCCCTGCTACCTGAGTAAGGTTCCTGCAGGCTAACATTAACCCTAAGAGAGTGATGACCCAGATTTGGAGAGTGAAACTGCAGCAGGAGCACGATGTAAGCGCTGGGCCAGATGCTGTTGCAGGACCCCTCAGCTGAGCCAGACAGTGAGGCATGGGATCAGGCTAGCTCTTTCCCCTGTCTCTGCCCTCCTTCAGTTTCTTCGCCTCTTAACCTGGGCTGGGTGGAGCAGGGTATTCAGTCTTGCATGACACTTACACCAAAAGGACAGAGGTGGGAAGAGAAAAGGGACCTTCAGTTTGTCTGTGTTGGTTTTGTCTTTCCAAGTTCCCATGGCGTCACTGTCTCTTGCTTCACCAGTCCCCGTTTCTTCTGTGCCGCTGGCCCTGATGCCTTCGGATCTAACCTTGGAGGTGGAAGCCACAGCTCTTGAGGCTGTGTGCAGTTTAGTCTTTATAATTGGTCACACGTTGTGGATCTGATTCTTGGTTGAACCCTAACTGATACTTTCTTGTTACGTCAGTACTTGCTGCTTGTTTAATTGGTTGATTGATTAGTTACTACATTAAAAATTTCTTTTTTGCACAGAGTTTGACAGAGGGACTTTTTGCCAGTTTTAGAAAGACTATGCTGATAAATTCTTTGCTGAAAACAATTTCTATTTTTAAGAAATGTTTTCCTCTGAGGAAAATATCATGTCCAGGAAGTTGACCTTTATAAATAATTTCAGAGACTTTTAATATTTCCTTAACAATAATGTGTATATTTTAATTGTTTTAGTACAGAACATACTTTTTCAGTGGCAGCTAAATTAAAAAACCTTAGCACATCATATAGCAACATCTGGAAAGAACCCATTTCTTTGGACACTTGGAAACGATGAGACGCATGTTGCCCTAGCAGTCAGTGTCCACTATCTAATCCCTGTATTGATGTGCTTACGTAAAAGTAATAACTGAAGTCCTGCTCATATTTTTTCTATTCTTTACTACATTGTTTACAAATAAAGTATATAGTGAACTACCTTTTAAAATAGAGTCACCAAAGGACCAGCCGGATAGCTCAGCTGACTACAAGCACCTACTTAGGCAGAGCACAATAGTCAGGGTTCGGTCCCCACCCTGCAGTGTCAGCCCCACCCCCAGGGGCACACTGAGATGGTGATTGAGACTGGGCATGGTGGCACCTGCCTGTAATCTCAGCACTTGGGAGGCTGAAAACAGGAGAATCACTGTAAGTCCAATCTATGTAGTGAGACCCTGTAGACCCTAAATACAAACTAAATACAAAATAAAACAAAACAAAACAAAATAAAATAAAATAAAATAAAATAAAATAATCACCAGTTATTTCTTATCTTAAAGAGTACAGGAAAGAAAAATAAAGTGAGAGTTTATAAAAATACAATGGCATCCTGAATTGCAAATTTTCTTTTTTCTTTTTTAAGACATTTCTGTATTTGGTACAAGGTCGCATTATGCAACTTGGACTCATAGTGATCTTGCTGTCTGGCCTTCCCCAGTGCTGGAATTATAGGGATGTACCACCACACCCAGGGTTCAAGGGCAGGTGCAGCACCCAGTACTGGGGATCGAACTCGGGTCGTTATGCTTGCCAGGCAGGTGTTTAGACTGACAAGCTATCTTTCCAGCCCACTAAATTGCAATTTCAAAAATGAAACTATTTAGTAACTAGTAGAAAACTCAGCATATACCGGCAAAGAATGAACTAGATTTCATCTGGTGGACAGTGGAAAGGCAGCGCAGTTTTGGAGTGGGAAAGTGAATAATTCAAGATTGATCCTGTAGGGATTCAAATGAAAGACTGGATAGATGCACTTGGCCTAAGGGTAATAAAACATTATAGACAACATTGACTATATGAAGTATACATAACAAGTTTTTATGTTGCAAAAACAACCCTTAATTAAGGGAAATTTGAGAAACTCAGATTGATTAGATAAAAGGAGACAAAACGCTCATATGAAATAGTTGTTTAATCTCCTAGCATTTTGGCATATTGTTCTTCAATCTTTTTTCCTGGTTATAGTAACATAGTTGTAAATATGATGCTTATGTTTTTTTTTTTTTTTTTTTTTGTCTTTTTGAGACAGAGTCTCACTATGCAGTTGAGGCTGGCCTTGAGCTCATTTTTGTAGCCCAGGCTGGTCTCGAACTCGCACCGATCCTTCTGCCTCAGCCTCCCAAGTGCTGGGATTACAGGCGTGAGCCACCACGCCCGGCTATGCTTATGTTTTTGATTCTAATATATTTTCTTGTAACATTAAATAGCCTTGACATTTGTAATACAGCAACATTTGATATTTAAATATATTAACAGAATCTGAGCTTGTATTTTTACTTTTCTATAAATTTCTTAACTTATAAAGTATAATTTTATATAGTAAACTATTCTCTAAAGCAGAAACATAGGTGAAATTTGACATACATATACACCTGTGAACCTGCTATCGTAATTAAGGTATTGAACATTTCCATTATCTTTAAGGCTTTGTCACATCTTGTAGCAATTGTCCTGCCCCAAACAATAGCTGGCCTATTTTATACCAGTGTGTGTAAATTTTCTGGAATTTGATATGAAAACAATCCTAACATATGTGCATACTCTTCTTCTGTTTTTCTTTTTTGGCTCAGTGCAAGGCATTTGAGCCTCATCTATGGTGGTGCATTTACCAGTAGATTTTTTATCCCCATTTCATCATGGCTTTGCATGCTGTTGTATAATGTGTAACTTCCTCCATAGAATGTGTAGGGAAGAACCAACCCACTCTGTGATTGAGATACCAAGCACTTCTTACGTCTTACTGCCCACTACATCTGATGCATCAGATTCATAGTACCTCTGAATCAAGTTAAGCCTTGCACATAAAATTACGTGTTTTTTTTAATGTCACAGAATTAAAACCACTGGTAAATAATAGAAATCTCTAATTTTGAGTTCATATATATATATATTTTTTTCCTTAGATCTCTTCAATGTATTTGCAATATGCCAGCAAACTAGAACATTTTCCTTATCAAGACTATTGTGATAGAAGAAGACAAATTTAGTTTATAACATATGATTAACATAAGCAAGCAAGCATGTTCTTGATAGAAAGTGATAACTTTTATGTAAAAAGAAAAAAAATAGAGTTATGATAAGGCAGATCAGGAGTACCAGGCATGTGCAAGGGGAGTGGAAGGAGTTGGCAAGATTAAGAGGAAGAATAAGGTTAGGCCTCAGAGACAGATGAGTGTTCAAATTTGAAAAAGTCAAGGATCAATTAGGATTTTCCATGTAATTCTTTGTAAACACCACACAGATATGTCGTGGTCAGCTGTGTCATGACACCATACTTTCTTTACTCAAGCTGTAGGAAGACATCTACTTCTAACTTTCATTTCTATACGTTAATAGTGCCTGAACATTGTACATAAAGCTTTTGAATGATCTATTTTTTATTTGGACTAGATTTGAAAAATAAGGTTTTTGCAAAATAGACAGACTTCTCATTATGCTTTCAGCTTTTAAATGTCGAGAGAGGGCCAGTGAGAATGCTCAGTGGACTAAGCACCTTCTCAGGTAACTTCAGGGGCTAGGTTTCAATCGCTAGCACCACCTGCCACACTGGCTCTGCCCCCAGGTGCACTGAGCCGGCCACTGAGACAGGGAGTGGTGGTGCACACCAGTAATCCCGGCATTGGAGAGGCTGAGAACAGGAGGACCACTAGGTGTCTGAGCTGTGCAATGAGACCCTGTGATGAGACCCTGTACGAAAGACATTAAACTAAATATGTGTATATGTATTTAAAATAAATGTTGAATCGTTGTATTCATAATATAAATTCTCCTTAGATGTATTATTTTTTCTAAAAACAGATTCAATTTGTTAATATTTTATTTGACTTTATGTATACTTTTTTTTTAAAAAAAGATAGAATCTATTTTTCTAATTCTATGCTATTCTTTTCTGCATATGGTTTCTTTATCACTGCATAATAAATGGGTAGCTTATCCTGTCTCTGTGTTCTCTGAAATAGGAGATGATGGTGTAGGCAGGATTTTTTGTTGTTGTTCCTTTGAAAGTAGGAAATAATTTCCCTCCACTCTCCTATTCTTTATCCTTACGGTTGGAGAAATGCTTTCAGATTATTTCTACTTAAAATTTCCTTTTCCTTATACTTTCTTGGAGTTGTTTCTGCTATTTGTCTAATTACTTCAACTAAATGTTTAACTCATTAAAAAGTATTGGACCTCAGATGCCCATCACAAAGCTGATCAAATTTTTAGGATTAGAACAGGAAATTATGACCAGGCAACAACTTTGCCCATTGAATATTTGACTGTTTCCTTTATTTACCCTCTGCAGGTCTCTCTTGACCTTCCAACTCCTGTAACTATGTGCTTAATGTATGACCTTCCATTCATTTTCATCATTTAGATAAAGCCCTGTGCTGTGTAATGATGTTTCTGTCAGTGATGACGGCACACATGACGTTGGATGCATAAAATTGTACTGCCTAGTGATACCGCAGCATCTTACTTTGTGCAGCACTCTATGATATTCTCATAGAGACAAAATAGTCTAATAGCCTATTTCTCGAAATATATCCCTATGGTTAAGTCACATAGAATAGTGATTTTACTTTTGAAGGTAGGTGCTCTTTTTATGCTTTTAAAATTTATGTAAATGATTTCTGGGCCAAAACAGAGAAAAATAACAACCTGGATCAAACGGAACATAGTGTAGTCAATGTTTTTATCTTTACCATTTTAGAGTTTTGGGAGAGCACTTCACTATGTAGCCAAAGACTGGCTTTAACTCATGATCCTCCTGCATGAGCCTTCCGAGTGCTAGGATCACAGGTGTGCATCACCACACCTGGCTTAGCCAGTGGGATTTACAACTGTGAGTATCATATAATGAAAAAGAATGATCTCTGGGAGCTAGGAAACAGATGAAGTGATCTCCATGATCTTCCTTAATGTTTAGACCATGGTGTAAGGAATAGAAATCCAATATCTTGGAAGATTCCTTCATTTGAAGAGAAGAAACTGAGAATTCAGGGAGAGTGACCTACATCTGCAGGGCAGAGAACTGGAGAGGTGCGAGTCATAGAAACAAGACCTGGGGGTGTGCTAAGGGTGCTCCCAAGTGCTCTGTGCAGTAGAGAACAGGGCATGCACGTGAGGCCAGGGAAAGAATCACCAGAAAGAGCTAGGGCAACACGGGCCATGCATTCACACAGGACCAAGAGCTGTGTCTGGTTTTACCACCCTGTCCAGGAAACCCCATAATTCACTCACAGAGGATATGGAAGGATCTTGCCTGACCAGTGGAGAATAATTAAACCTAGGGTTATGACTGCTCCATTTCTTTTTAGCAATCTTAAAAGCAAGACCTAAAGTGATCAGAGTGTTTATTAGTAACCTACCTGCCTTGCACCGTACAACTCAAATACATTTATAGGAACACAAAAAGACTTAATACTCAAATAGAAAAACATTGGTACATGTATCACCTTTGGGTGCAATCTAGCATGTAAAGGGAAGTGATTAGGAGTGCAGACAAATATAACAGTGTGATCATACTATTAGGCTGGTACCAACCACAAACTGACACATTTAAAAATTTACAGAGGATTTTGAGGCAGTCATTACTTTGTGTTGCATCCTCCAAAAATTGAAGTAGAGACTTACATGACATAGGAAAGGTTCAACCAAACTTTTGAAGTTTAAAACTAAAATGTGTGAGATAAAAATTTTGCTGTATTGGATTAATAGTCAATAAGACATTGCAGAGGAAACCAGATTACTAAATCTGAGAGCATTGCTATAGAAACTGTGCAAAAGAAAACAGAGGAAAGGACATTAAGGAAACTGAAAGCAACATTAGGCATGTGGGATACACTTTCAAACAGCCTAATGTATGTGTAATTGTAACATGAGGAGAAATATCTGAAGAGATAATGGCTGAAAAATTTCCAAATTCAGTGTACACTATGTGGCTACAGATCTAAGCATTTCCAAGAATTCCAGTGAAAGAAGGACGAAGAAAATAACAGCAAGGCACATCCCCATCAAATTGTCCAACACCAGTGTTCAAGAGGAAATATTAAAAGCAGCCAGAGAAAATGTCACAGTATGCACAGCGGAACAAAGATGAGCTGGCAGGAGATTTCCTTTGGAAACAGTGTGAGTAACATCTTTAAAGGACTGAAAGAAAAAGTCCACTTAGAACTCCATACCCAAACATATCTTTTAAAAACAAAGGAAAGAGTATTTCTGACTTACAAAATCTGAAGCATCTATCACCAACAGATCAGCATAACGTAACTGGCACTGTGTTAAGATAGTTTCTTTAAGTGGAAGGAATTTGATATCGAATGAACGTATGGATGTTTGAAATGGAATAGGAAATGTTAGAAATGGTAACAGGTAGATACCGGAGGTCTTATTATTTAAACATCAGTAAATCATAACATACCTGTTGCCATAGTGATGGATGCCTAGATGTTATTGAACACTCCACTAGCACTCCAAATTGTGAAACATTTTGTCATAGTCTCTGATGCAGAATTTCTCCAGCATACCTGCACCAATGTCTTCAAGAGTTTTACCTAGTCTGTCTTAAAATAGATTTAATGCTTCTGTTTTAATATTCAGATCTTTGATCCATTTTAAGTTTAATTTACTGTATGATGTAAGATATGGATCTGATTTTAATCTTGGGCATGTGCAGAGCTAGTTTTTCCAGTGCCATGTATTAACTAGGCTGGCTTTCTTTCAGTGAATGTGTTTGGCACCCTTGTCAAAGATAAGGTGGCCAAGCACATCTGGAGTTATTTTCACATATTGAAATCTATTGTATTGATGATCTTCAGGTCTGTTTTTTTTTTTTTGCCAGTACCATGATATTTTTTATCATGGTAGTTTTATACTGTAATTTCAAGTCATTGATCGTGATGGCCCTGCCTTGTCGTTTTTGTGTAGAATTTCCTTTGTTATTTTAGGTCTCTTCCATTTCCAAAAGAATTTTAGGATTGTTTTCTCTAGTTCTATGAGATATTCTGTTGGAATTTTGATTGAGATTGCATTAAATCTGTGTATCAGTTCTGGGAGTCAGCTCATATTCGCTATGTTGGTTCTTCCTGTCCAAGATCAAGGGATAATTTTCCATTTTCTGATATCCTCTTCAATTTCCTTTTTCAGAGTACTGTAGTTTTTAATGCAGCAGTATTTATATCCTTCGTTAGACTGATCCCTAGGTATTTCATTTTTTGGATGCTATTGTGAAAGGTGTTCTTTCTCTAAGTTTGCTCTCAGTGAGTTTGTTATTTATGTACAGGAAGACTATTGACTTTTCAGTGTTCATTTTGTATGCAGATATGTTACTGAATTTGCTATTAAATCTAGCAGCTTTGAGTGGCATCTTTTGGGCCTTCTATGTAGAGCATCATGTCATCTGCAAATAATGAAAATTTAGTTTTTTCTTTTCCTATCATTATTCCTTTTATTTCTCTTATTTAAAATGCTCTAGCTAAAGTTTCTGGGCCTATGTTGAATAACAGTGGAGATGGTGGACAATCTTGTCTTGTTCCTGATTCTAGACAGAAAGAACTTAGTTTTTGTCCATTTAGTATGATGCTGGCTGTTTGTTTGTCATAGATAGCTGTTGTTTGTCAAAAGGAAGCTAAGCAAAATGCTCATACAAAGAGAGAAATTATAAAGATCTGAGCAGAAATTAATGCATTGAAGACTAAGAAAACAATATAAAGAATCAATAAATGAAGAGGTGATTCTTTGAAGGATTAAATATTATCTACCTCATCTAAAAAAGAAGAGACTCAAATCCATGCAATTAGGAATGAAAAGAATAAAATTACAATGGATCCTGCAGAAATTCAGAAGATTGCCTATGCCTACTTTGAAAAAACTTTTTTTTTAATAAAATGAAAAGTACAAAAGAAATGGGCAGATTCCATGATTCATGTGAATTATGAAAGTTGAATCAGGGGGCGGGGAGATAGCTCAGTGGAATAAGTGCTTGCCTGGCAAGTGCAAGGTCCTCCATCTGATCCCTGGTATCACCAAAAAAAAAAAAAAAGTTGAATCAAGAACACATAAAAATCATAAACAAACCAATATTAATCAATGAAATAAAAATATAATTAAAAACCTACCAACAAAGAAAATTATTGTGTTGTTGTTATCATTTAATTGTGGAAGCTGTTTAATTTCTTTAATTTCATCACTGACCCTTTACAAGGATATGGTGACCTTCTTTATCTCTCTTGATCAATCTTGATTTGAAATTTACCTTGTCTACTAATGGAATAGTTTCCTTGCTTTTTCCTGAGGTCCTATTTCATAGAGTACTTTTTTCCATCCTTTGACTTTCAGTCCATGAATTTCTTTTTGAATTAATTGTGTATCTTGTGTGCAGGGTACTGTTAGACTTTGCTTCTTGATCCACTTGGCTAGTCTATATCTATTTTTAAAAATAATTTAAAAAATATATTTAGCACAGGGTCTATAGGGTCTTGCCACACAGATTGGACTTGTAGTGAAACTCCTGTTTTTAGCCTCGCAAGCACTGGAATTACAGACTCATGTCCCAAAGCCTAGTCTCAGTCCCAGTTTCAGTTCATTTCCAAGGGCAGGGCTAGCACTGCATGCCAGGGATCGAACCCCAGTTCCTACATCCTCCTAAGCAGGAACTTTAACCCACTGGGCTGTCTGGACAGCTCTTGCATCTTTTGATTGGTGAATTGAGACCATCAACATTGATGATTATTATTACAGGAGTTTTTTTTTATTCTTTTTTTGGTGCCAAGGACCGAACCCAGGGCTTCCAGCTTGCTAGGCAAGCATTCTACCGCTGAGTCAAATCCCCAGCCCCAACATTGATGATTATTATTGATGTGTATTGACTTATCTTTGTCATGCTATTTTCCTGTTATTGATTTCCCCTTCTTCCCCATCTTCTTTTTAATTCTTTGTCTTGCCTGGTGGATTTCTTCTGCTGTGGTTCACAAAGTTGTAGTTCTTGTTGTCTCTTTCTAGAATTTCCTTCAAAACATTTTGGAGTGCTTGTTTGGTGGTCATAAATTTCCTCAGATTTTTTTTTGGTCCTCAAAGTATCTTACTTCTCAATCAGTCCTGAAAGATAATTTTTCAGGGTACATCACTCTGGATTGAAGTTTATTTTCTTTTAGAACTTTAAATACTTCACTCGAGTTCTCCTCCACTTGAGGGTTTGTGCTCAGAATTCAGCTGTGATTCTGATGGGCTTTTCTTTATAGATAATTTGTTTCTTTTCTCTAACAGGGTTTAAGAGTTTATTCTTGTGTTGAATTTCTGAAATTTTCACTGTGATATATCTGACTAGATTTTTTGATTGTAGCTAACTAGAATTTTATGTCCTTCACTTTCTGTATGTCAAATTCTTTCTCTAGCATGCAAGTTTCTGTCATGATGTCTATCAACAGTTATTTTTGTATCATTCTTGCTATCTTCTGCTTCTTCATTGACTCCAATCCATCTCATGTTATTCTTCTTTGTATCATCTCACAGCTGCTGCATTATTTTCTCATATAGCCCCTTGCTAGTTTTAAGAAATCTTTCTTTTCATGATCACTAATTGTAAGCCTATCTTCTATATCTGAGATCCCGTCCACACATTGTCTTAATCTGCTGTGGATACTTTCAATGAAATTTTTATTCTTCTGAATATCAGTTTGATTCAGCCTTATATATTCCTTTGCTAAGCTTTCACGGCTTCCCTAATTTTCTTAAGCTTCTCTATACAGTTTTGTACTTTTTTCTAGGGCCACTAAGCATGCTTTTTATTGTGTATGTCATCTCTACAAGTTATCAGAAAATTATTTCGATTTTTTCCTAATGTCTCATTCAGTTGCTTTGTTGTTATACCAGGAAGGCCAGATGGGTGGCTTTTGAATTGTCCCATGTCATTGCCCCCTGGTTTGCCTTTGGCAAACTGAAAGTCTGAGATTGCATCTTGTTTATGTTGTCTGTCTGTCTGTCTGTCTCTAGCTTAATTATTGTGATGATGCTTATTAATTGCCTGTGGTTGATTGCTTTGTTGGCAGTATTTAGAGTCCTTAGGAAATGACTACTTATGTGGGGTACTTTCCAGCTGTAACTTTCTTAGGGGTTTGAGTTTGTTGCAAGAGCCTACTTCTTCAATTTGTTGAGATGAGAAGTTGCTGCCAGTTCTTGGACCATAATATTTTCCATGATCTTAAGATACCATCACCAATAATAGTAGCATCAGTCATAGCCTATAATATCACAAAATGAGCTAACCATTATTTTGCCACCTTAAGGTATGAATTAGATTTGTGGTTATATAACTAAATCTAAAACAGACTACAAAAGTACATACAGGGTGTAAGTTCTTGATATGCCAATTTTCTCCTTAGAGATTAAAACTTAAAAGGGAGTAGAGAAAAATAGAGAGGTGGAAGAAAAGGAAGAGATTAGAAGTAAGCCTGCAGGACAAATGGGATCATGTCAACTTTGGGTAACCAATGCCAAATACTGGAGGGAAAGAGAGAAAGAAGAGATTAAAAAGAACAGAAGAGAACAACCACCACAAAGGCTAGAAACTACACACACACACACACACACACACACACAAGATCTAACAACAATGGAGAAAATAAAAACAAAAAGATCCACCACCCCTACAAAAAACAAACAAGAAAGAGAGAAATAAAGATCTACTTCCAGTTTTGTATTTTCTGTCATTGGTAGACAGAGTATGGAAACAGAGTCTTGATCCATGTTGATTTATTCTATCAAGCCAACAGTTGCCTTCTGGTGGGGTAGTATGGATAATCTCAGTGAGCCTACACCTTCTGGCCAACCCCAGAATCATTTGTCCTGCAACCATGAGCATGTCTTCTGAAGGCATGAGCCCAGCTGAGATCCACTAGATGGAGCCAGCAGTTCCTCTGAGTTTCAAGCTCAGCCAACCCCTCTCCAGGATGGCTCCTGACCAGTTGCTCTCTCATGAAGATAGCTGGCTAGCAGTCATGGCTAGATAGTGCATGCTTTCCTATCTAGTGCTCCCCTCCACTGCTGAATCTTTCCAAGGAGACCTCTGAGGTTGCCAGAAGTCTCTGTGTGCTCACAGGCTTGATCCTTTCCTCTTGGACAGTGACTTCTGATTCACGGAGAAGGTGCTGCTGGCTATCTCCTCTTCTTCACTGAAGTTTCTCATTTCACTCTTTCTGTGGGCTTCAAGTCTCACTTCAGATCCTTCCTCAGTTCTCAGCCAATGTTCTTCTTTCTTGCCTTTTTCATGTTATATTCCAGCATCTGAACAGCAGCACTCAGAGAAGTTCTTTGCTGTGTATCACTCTGCCACCCAGTTCTGTAACATATATACATATTGTATGAAAAAAATTGTCTTAAAAGAGAACTCACAGATGATCAACACATTTTTTAGTGAGCATTTATATTTGACAGATAATCTTTGTACATGTTCTACTTAGTGCTGAAAAAAGAAAAAAATCATTTCATTCCTGTCCAACATTATACAATGGGTCCTAGATATAATAAGTAAAAAGTAAGGTCCTTTTCTTAATTGGTGTCTTAATTGCTTTTCTCTTGTTTTGAAGACAAAACACCCAACAGCCAAAGTTAAATGTGGAATAGTTTATTTAGCTCAGAGTTTGAAGCGGTTTCAGTCCGTAATTGGCTGGCTCCAAGGCAGGGTGGCACTGGACAGAAGGACAACAACTGATACTAGTAGAAGACAGCAAAATCAACAAGGGAGTGAGTTAAGCTTCTTTTTGCCTGTTATATTTTATGCAGGCTACCCCCCCTAGGGAAGGTGTGTCACTCATACTCTTCATCCTAGCATTGAGCCATGGATTAATCACAAACTCTGGATTTAGCCTCAACTGAAAAGAACCTCCCACGAGGGTCATCTAGACAAAACCCATAATATTTGGCAATTTCTTCCTTGTTTGTCTACAGAATAACTGTTTCGCAGAGAACCCAAATTATGTCAGTAAGATTGTTGGATACAAAATCCTATAGTATTTCTATACACCAATAAATATCAACTAAAAGATATAATAGATGACATTTTCTATAGTTCAAAAACTAAAGTACTTGCTCATTAAAGCCCAAGACTCTAGTAGAGAATTATTTAAAAATGTTTTTTTTTTTTGTCTTTTTGAGACAGGGTCTCGCTATGCAGTTGAGGCTGGTCCTGCGCTCACTTTTGTAGCCCAGGCTGGTCTCGAACTCGCACCAATCCTCCTGCCTCAGCCTCCCAAGTGCTGGGATTACAGGCGTAAGCCACCACGCCCGGCTTAAAAATGTTTACTAAGCAACATAAATAGATAAATATATTGTACTGAACATTGGATAAAAAGTCATCGTATTAAAAGATTTTTATATCATATTACTCTACAGATTTTTTTTGAGGCAGGAGGATTGGTGTGAGTTCAAGACCAGCCTGGGCTACAAAAATGAGCTCAAGGCTAGCCTGAACTGCGTAGAGACCCTGCCTCAAAAAGACAAAAAAAAATAATAGTAGGCTACAGTTATAACGATAGTATAGCACAGGTATTGTAACAAATAGACCAACAGCAGTGCAGGAAAGAATAGATTAAAGCACCTGTAAGCAGGTTCAGGGGCAGCTCTGTCCCCTGGGTGCACTAAGATACCAATTGAGACTGGGCATGGTGGTGCATGTCTGTAATCCCAGCTCTTGCGAGGCTGTCAACAGGCAGATCACTGAGTCTGAGATCTAGTAGTGAGATCCTGAACATCCTGTAGGGCCTTCCATATATCTATGATGAATATTTAGGATAAATGTCCTCAGGTGGATAAAAATATGGAGCAGAAGAAAATATGGATAGCTGTATGGTCTTGGGATATGGAAAGACTTGCTATGTGGGATAAGACAACATAAAAAAGACCCTATTGGTAGTCCAACACTGTTGGCATAATTATGAACATTAGAAATTTGTATTTATGGTAACATTAATTGAGTTGCCTCCATCAAAATCAAAGATTTCTGTCAGTTGATGAACACCACAAAGTTAATAGCTGGATGACAGACTGCAGAAAAAAATACGTATCAACTTATTAGTTTCTATTTATTTCTTTATTAAAAAAACTGAAGAAATGAAATAGAAAAACATGCAAAGGATAAGGTCCATAAGCATATGAAAGATCATCAGCATTGCTCCAACTAGAAAAGTACAAAGTCTTGTGAAGTTTCAAACACCTGAATACCATTGGACAGAAATTTAAAAAGCTAGGTAAAGATACTATCAACTGTTGATGAAGATAAATTGAAGCTACAAATTTTAAAAATATTATGTATTTATTGGACTCACTGTGCATCTCAGTACACAGCTGAGACTCATAGTGATTCTCCTGTCTCATCCTCCCTAGTTCTGGGATTACAGGCATGTGTCACCACGAGATCGAACTCAGGACCTTGCAGTTGTCAGGCAGGCACTTAGGTTGCAGGGCTATCTTGTTGGCCAACTAGAATGCTATGTGCTCCTTGGGTATTACGTGTTGAAGCTGTCATATTGGGAAGAAGGGGGGCAAAAATACAAATTTAGGGCTTCTTATGCCTATTGACAAGTCATTTTCCAGAGGTATAGTGCTTTCTGTACTATATTTCAGCTCTTCAATATTTATGTTGTGGGGGCAACCCTCTCGGGCCACCTTTCTGTTCCGCTCTTGGACAGAAGCTTTCTTTACCGATACATATTCTATTTTTAAAAAATTATGTTGTAAATTTATTAAAATTATAGTCTATGTTCATTAAATTTTTTAAACTAATAGAAAAAACTGACTACAATTATTCTGTTTTCTCCTCTGTAAATTATCTATTTTACTCATGTATCTCTTAAGAATTTGCTGTTTCCTTCATACTGAATCATATAAACTATTATTTTGTATATTTGGGTAACATGATGTAATTGTTTGTCTTCATCAATTAGTGCTGCAGCTACCAATAACCCTCAAGTATAAGGGCTATATTGGCTGCTTGGTGATGATTGTTCTCTTGACACGTGCTGGAATATACCTACGTATACTCATCGTGCTAGGATCCTAACTCAGGGAACAGCCCCCTTCTGGGCTATGCCTTCTTTCTGGGAAAAGTTAAAAATCAAGAGAACTGGTAGAAATGTGAAATCTTCCAAAGTTTCTGATCCCAAGTACCACTGTCACTTGTGCTCATGTTTCATTAGTTGAAGTAAGTTGGGAAATGGGCCACACTTGCAAGGGTGCATAGCAAGTCGCACGGCAGTGGGTGGCACTGGGTAATCGTCTCACTGGGAGGGGAGTGATGGATGATCTTGAACAATAACACAGTCTGCTATAGAGCTTATTTGCAGATGACTAATTTTGTAAAGAGAATTCAGCTGTTATTTCTACCCTGCCATGATGTGACAACGAGATAAGAGTGTCTCAGGGGAAGGGTAATTTAACAAGAATTATTGGGAAGTTATCCTATTATAAGTTTTGGACATTGCAGCCTGCAGTTGCCTTGGGTTGTGTGATGGAGATGGGAGATGTGGTGAGCCTGGTGTGCCTCTGCCTCTGCAGACTGGTGAGGCCAGCGGGCTGTCTGTCCAAGGGCAGGCTACTCAGATCTTCTGAAAGAAGGAGGTGGTGTTCCACTGCCAAGCAGGAGTTCAGAGGCTGAGTGTGCCAACTTCGGCATTTCAGGAGCCAGTGCTTGGTGAGAAAGCTTGCCTATCTAAACCAGAAAGTCACCTCAGCCACATTGTGGTATAAGAATAAACAAACAAACCAACCAACAAAATAGCAAGTCTGGCCGCAGGATAGAAGCAGTTCCCTTTCCTAACGCCTGTATCGTTTCTGATCAAGGAAGCTTCTTCAATATGTGAATCTAACCTCTTTGCAACACCTTCAGATTCTCATTCCATCACTCCAAGAGCATTATGGCAAAAATCAGCACAGTCTTCAGCTCTACATCCATTTCATACACAAATCCTGTATGCAGCAGAGCATGTGGGGAGGATATTAATTGACTGATTGACTGATTGACTGTTTTTTTGAGACAGAGACTCACTTTGCACTTCAGGCTGGCCTTGAACTCATTTGCAGCCCAGGCTGCTCTCAGAACTCGTAACAATCCTCTTGCCTCATCTCCTGAGCACTGGGATTACAGGCATGTGCCACCACACCCAGCTTTATTTTAGATTAAAAAAATTAATTAGGGTGGGCCAAATAGTTCAGTGTATTAAAGCAGTTGCACGCAGGCACAGGGGCCGGGGGTTTCATCCCTGGTTCTGCTCTGCTGGCCCTATCCTCAGATTGCACTGAGATGGCAATTGAGACTGTGCGTGGTGGCGCGCCTGTCATCCCAGCTCTTGAGACACTGTAATCAGGCAGATCACTACGAGTCTAATCTAGTAGTGAGAGCCCGAACACCCTGTAGACCCTTCCCTAACACACACACACACACACACTTCCCTAACACACATACACACACTTAATTCACAAGCCTGATCTGTGCTCAGTACTGGTGACAGAAGGGCTAATACAACCTCTCCCCTCATGAGCAGAGATGAGAACAGAGGGCAGTTCAGATAAAGTTTTACAGAACAAGAGATATTTGAACTGGATTCTTATAATAAAGAAAAGTTTTCTTCCAGCCAGGAGAATATATGAGAAGGCCTGGAGAAGAAAAAAAAAAAAAAAGAAAAAAGAAAACAGAAAACAACTTTGTGCCACCCAAGCCTGCCTCAAGGGCATGGAGAGAGTGGGGGTAAACTGAGTCTGTCCAGGTAGACTGAGGCCCTGCAGGACCAACAACAGCATGGAATTTTTTTTTTTTTAAGCAATGGGGAGATATCAAAAGCTTTTATAATAAACGTGTAGCAAAGTACAGAAGTTTGTGCTCTAGAAGATTAGCGACTGGCAATGCGAAGATGGATTAGAGAAATAAATGTGGAAATTGTGAAACCAGTAGAGGGCCAGCCCCATAGACCAGAGAAAAATTAGCAAGAGTCCCCAGGCAGCCAGCAACAGTGTAAGTAGAAAGGAAGACAGCGATTCAGGGGATATTTCAGAGGTGGGCTTGTCATAGCTGGACCATCTGACTACGGTGCTAAAGAGGCAGGGCACAACGCTGAGGTTGCTGCCCTGGGTAGAAGAAGGGGTGGTCACTGAAGAAGGACAGACTGGAAAGAAAGGGAAGGACTTCCGGGGAGAAAAGCCTTATTACTCCCGAGGAAATCCTGTTATAAGATACATGGGCACCGCACCATGCACTAAGTAGCCAGCAGTTTTCCAGTGCGGATATTTTTCCACCTGTTGGTTGGATATCAAGGTGGACTAAAGTCGTTTTGATGTCACAGTATGGATTTTGAACTTGTAGTGTAGATACTGACACAGAGGCCCGCAGACGGGCTGCGAGTTGCCCTCCTTTTACACTTCCACAGTTGCCTCTCTCCTGACCACGACTGTCATGGCAGTGTTGTGTTCTTTAAAGAGTATTTAGGTGACTTAGTGCCCCTGGGGTCCTGGCCTGGGTACTCATCCAGCTCCCTCCTGACAACAGCTGAGTGTCCTTTCTCCTCTTTCGCAGCTTTTCCTTGGTGGCTGCTCTATATACAGAAGGACTTCAAGTGCTGGAGATAGGTGTTGTTGCCGACTGCGATGACAGAAAACAGTTCTTCTCTAGGCTTTTGTTTGTGCTAGCAGCTAAAGCTGTTAATGCAGTCTTTGTTCTAATTAAAGTTTGAGTTTTCCAGGTCTTTGGTAAAGTTTTCTTTAGGAATAAATGTGAGTCGATTGTGATGGAACTGACAGGTTTTCTCAGTTACTGCTGACCTCTGGTCTTCTTCCCTCTAGGATTTCAATGAGAAAACTATGTATAGTTTAAAAAACTTAAACCAAAGAACAATTTCACTGTCCTTCCTGTCCCCTTCCTTCAAGTTTGTCTCTTGGAAGTTTCTGGAAAGAAGCCCAGTCTCTGTTTGGTTTCCCTTATCAAGAGTGAGCTCTGACAGACCTGCAGAATCTGCCATTGTCCAAATTCAAGAAAAAAAAAGTAGTAGGAAGAAGGGATCATGGGAAAAACACAGGAGAAGATCACAAGACTGAATGGGAGTACGAGGAAGAATAAGAGGTGTGGGAAAACCCAGGCGGACCTGGATCCCAAAGGGGTAGAGGCCGACTTACTTGAAACTTTAGGAATTGTTAGACGATCTCCACCCAAGCTCCTGAGAGGCACTCTAGCAAACTCTTGCCATGAAAATATGTATTCTGGAAAACTTTGTGTATGTTCACTCTCCAAAGGGCTCTGAAATTGTATACGGTGCAGGTTTTGCGAAACCTGAATCTGCTCTAATCTATGGCCCTAAAAAATGAACATGAAATCGCACAAGATGTAGAAGCTCTTTGTGCTCCCTCTATGCTATGAGCTCCTTTTATCTGGTTCATCGATATCCTACAATTTTAAATGCACAAAGCAAAAAAAAAAAAAAAAAAAAAAAAAAAAAAAAAAAAAAAAAAAAAAAAAAAAAAAAAAAAAAGTTTGGGTTCTTGCATGTAGAGGAATGGGCAGGAGACAGATTTCGACTGGCTAGTTTGGTTCAGTAATTTGCATAATTCCTGAGAAACAAATGATGAGAGTCATGACTCATAGTTATTGTGATACTGCCTTGATTATTTCAAGCCAAAAAGATGTGGTAATATGTCACTTGATGCTAGAGTTTCCAAGCTTGCTTTGTTTGGGATACATGTGTGAGCTTTAAAATTAGTCACCACAACAGGCCAATCCCTATTTTAAAAAGGGGGAAAAAATAGAAAAGACAAAGATGTGAGCATGAATACAAAAACGTATCAAGTGCCAACATAAAACAGATGACGACTGGCAGTGAGCCCAGGGCTTGCGGGGTTTCGGACTCTAGCTCGCTCATTCAGAACTGGCACCAAAGTGCTGTTTTCCAGAGGCGTCACCAGGAAAGCCAGGTCTCCATAGCCTCTTCAGCGTTGTCAGTTTTCTCCCGTTTATTATTAATTTGTCATGTCGTTTCCAAGCTTTCAACGTAGCTCCTTTTTGCAGTGCATTTCCGCTCATTGCATGCTCGGCGGATCCCTCCGGAGGTCTGATATCAGCTTTATTAGCCTGGTCTTTCCACTGGTGACACCGAAATGGAGATGAGACTTGCCTCGGGTCTCACATTCAATCAATACCTGCGACAAAGCTCAGCAGTGGTGGGTAAACTTGGTAATCTCATACCTGGCCACTGGGACTTTCTGCTTCCATGGCTCTATACTAGGTGTGTCTGGTTTCTGTTTTTTTTTTTTTTTTAATGCCGTACTGGGGATTGAACTCTGAACCTCATACTTGCAGGCAGGCTTATGCTGCTGAGCTATATTCCTAGCCCAAACAAGTTATTTTTAAATTAAAAAAAAAAAAGCAGGGGGAAATACGTCCTGATGTTTGGCCTGTTAAGTCCCTGGAAATGCCCACCAAGGCTATTTGCTAGTGATGAAATACAAGTGCCTTGGTGTGGAGTGCGATCAATACACGTGCGCTCTCGACTTAGTGCTGAACTCAAGGAGATTGGTCTGCTTCCACCGAGGCTTCTTCTCTCTTTAGAAGCAAGCTGCTGCGTACCCATGCAGGCCTCGGGCTGAGTTATGCTCCCGGGACAGATGTGCTGCCCCCATAGCTCCGACTCTCCATAACCTCTTTTTTTGCGATCAATTCTGACATCCCGGTACTGGGCAGTTCAGTAATGGTTGCCCTGGGGCTCATTCTGTCTGGAGACATCTGCTCTGGTGCTTGCGCTGCCTAGGTTTGGCGGTGCTGTAAACATGCTGTTTATTTGCAGGGTCGGGGCTACTGAAGCTCATCCTTCATCTGGATCATGAATATGTAGGGAAAGAGTCGGGTTTCAGTGAATTCTGATTGTTCTGGAATGTCTGAATCACAACTGGTTTAGGAAGGAGGATGTCTGGGCTTATTTCTGTGATGGGTATAAGGAAGTCGATACTGTGGGGCTTCGTGAACATCTGCAAAATGGGCTCTTTATGTTTTTTAAAAAACGTGCATTGTAGTGGAACAGAAGCATAATATAACCCATTAACATTAGTGTCAACATAACAGCCTCTCAATTGCATGTCGGTGGGAAAATATTGATAGCAAAGTATAAACAACTGCAAATGGGAAAGACAATAAAACTCTCTTCATAGAACGCGTAATTTACAATTAAATAGGCTACACTGAAACGATATAAAGTGGAAGGAATGTCAATGCTCGCTTGTAGTTTTCCTTTGACCTGTGGGAGGGTAAAAAACACAAAATCAAGTTCGGTGATCTCAGGGGATCGTATGGCTGATCAGAGCACAAATGATATTGTTACTCCCAGTTTGGTTTTATGTGAAGTTTTCAGAGGTTAACATTGCATGCACCCTCATTAAGCAGTTTGATGATGGCAATAAGATATTTGTGTTGGCAAATCTGTATTCACCAGTGAGGGAATATCCAACTGAAGGAGAATGTTCACACAGACACACAGCTGTGCTGATGAAACATGACCGGCTTAGTCTAGTGAAGTTTTATCCTCTCCTGTAGAAAGGCTAGCTTCAGTTTTGTCTCTTATGTGTTAATAAAGCTGACCAAAAATTCATAATTTCTCATTTTACTGGGTCACTGCTGTGTCATGTAATCAGGTGACAGTGGATGGCTTGCTAGTCTGGGTCTTAAGAAAAATACTCATGTGTGTTCATCTTATAAACAAAACCACAGTGCTCATTATTATTACTATTACTATTGTTAGTATTATTATTTTTCAGGCTGGTCTCGAACTTGCACTGATCCTCCTGCCTCAGCCTCCCCGAGTGCTGGGATTACAGGTGTGCACCACCACGCCCGGCTTGCCCATCATTTTAGGGCTAAAAATGAGAGGAGTTCTGGAAAGAGAATATACAGGAGGCTCCTTCTAGGTCTGGCGCTTGGGCTGACGACATAAACCAGGCACACCCTGGAGAAACCAGGTCTCTAAAGGCAGACTTAGAGCCAACGCTACCACGGCAGCTTAAGAGTAATTTTTTTTCTTCCCTTAAACATCAATGAGGGAAGAATCAATTTTTATATTTGAGCCTTGGTTTCAATGAAGCATGACTGGATTCAGTTCAGAGAGAAACTATGACTTGCCTGTTAGACCCCAGGGTGACCCGTTCTTTCTGTGTGATTGGGATGGTTTGTCCAAGCCTGAGAACTCCTTTGGACCTGGGGTCCTGGTCTGAGGGTACTGCAGAAGTAGTTGTTTGTGCTGCAGTTGAAAGCTCTGTGTCATTAGTAACCTAAAATGTCCACAACCCCCTCAATGACACTGTGACAGCTGTGGAAGGGGAGAGCTAGTAGTCACGGGTGAAAGAAAGTTTCCATCTGTTTTTGGTGGCATGGAGCAGTGGCACTGTCCATTCTTGCTGTGGAATCTGCTCAGGCATGGTTCCTAGACCACTGACATTCTGGGGGAGAAGCTTCCTCAATTTATACCCTGATGAAATGCTGCCTGGTTCATGACAGCAGTGTGTGCTCTGTTTGCTGGAGAAGCTTTCTGGTCTACCTGGCCCCTGTGATGTCGGAAGCTACAATGAACGAAACAGAGCAGATGTTTAGTTTCTGGAAAGAACACGTCAGCAGGTTTTTTTTTTTTTTTTTTTTTTTTTTTTGCTTATCATGAGCAGACATTCTCAAGATACAAAGCAGAGGACTCAAAGTCATTTCACTTGCATGGTCTAGGACAAGTGGCCTATTCTGAACTCCATGTATATGAGGCATGGCCTTTAAGGTAGACCTATGCATGGGGCAGCTGCATCAATAACTGTGTTCACTATGGGCTATTTCATAGGCAAGACCATGATGGAATAGGCTTGGTGCCTTATATGCTGGCATGATGTCTCCATTTTCTTTTTCAGTGATCCTTGTAGTATCAGACTGAAGCTGAGGATGGCAAGGTTCCTACATAATCCCTGAGACACTGGACATTTTTCTTGTCCTTTTGAGAGAAACATACCATGTTTTCCCAACCTCATGATCCTCCCTGGGAGGAATGTCCATATTCCTAATAGAGGAGAGCTTAAGGGAGAGAGAGGCAGCATGGTGAGATTATATTTTGGAAAGAAACAACTCTGTGGGCTTTCTTTCTGCTCCTTCTGGTATCTAACAAGTTTTTCACCAACTTGAACTATTCTCCAGGAAGTTTAAGATTACAATAGTAGGAAGGCAAAGAGAAAAAAAATGGCCGCTGTTGTGTTTCTAAAATTCCAAATGACCTTGAAGTCCACATGAGACACAGTGGTCAGAACTGCCAAAATTTTCTATTTTCAGGAGCCAGTTTATAAAAAAGCTAAGAAACATATTGAACACATATTTAAATTCTGAAGGAAAGACTCTGAAGGAAGCTTGACATATCATGAACCAGAACAATTGGTAAGAACCCTAGCCAAGTATTAGACTCATTTGGGAAAGCTTACAGTGTTGATATCTGGACCCAGGCCCAATTTGATCAGAGTCACTGGGGAAGGTCGTTGGACTTTGGTGCTTAAATTAAAAACTAAACAAAACCCACTGAACCAAGCAAAAACACCCTGGATTTTCCTAATCTGCACAAAGAGTTGAAAGGAAGTAAAAGTGGGAAAGCTCATCACCATTCTGATCTGGGAGTTGAGAGAAAGAAGTCACAAGATGTGTCTCTGAAGAAGGTCTTTGGGGACTGAAATTAGAGGTCAGAATAGTTCTCATACGAATGATCAGTTCTGAACGAAAAAAACTGTTCCTTTCCACCTCCGGCTAACATCAGCAATTGAGTATGTTTTGAGGCCAATGATGCTATCCTTTATGCTACTTGAGGAGTCGCTGGCCTGATTCCTCCTTTTCCAGTGAGGACCCTATGCAAGCTAGTGTTTGTAGGTCATCTGGCATTGAACAGCTGACCTGGAATCTGTGCCAGTCCATAGCCCTGTCCTGTCCACACTGCGTGAGGGAACGTGCTCATCCTCAGCGGGCCTGCAGCTCAGGGAGAGTGCTCGTAACACCGTGATGCGTGGTAAGGCTGTGCAGAAGGCAGCGTAACCTGTATTTGCCAGCCTGGAGAGATTTGACTGAGTCGAGACTCATTTTTTTTCCTTTTCATTATATGAAGAAGGCGTATCTCAACAATTCCAATGATGGGCACTAGGTTTACTTTAGAAAGGAAATGAATTGCTTGAGCGCAACCTCCCCTAATGAGGGGTTACCATGGTGATTTTAAAACAATGCTTGAAGTACCTGGAGAAATACATATTTGTATATATATATATATATATATATATATATATATATATATATATATGTTTAATGCTTCAGTTGGGTGAAATTGAGGTGTTGTTCTTAAAGGAATATTAAAAGTATAACCAGTAGGATTGGATACAAAAATGAAAAAAACAAATGAAGATACTGGCAACAATTTTGTTTCTTCCCCCAAATTTTAAATGGTAGGACTGCTTTTCCCTTTTAATGTGGTAAAAATGGCCTTCTAAGGGTAATTTCAAAAGATAGCTTCTACTGTACGTATTAAGTTTTTGAAAAATTTATAATAATGAAAGTTTGGAAAGATTATAATAGACACACTTGCATGATTTTAATATTAATAGGTGCTCAAATATATCCAGATGCATCTTTTATATGAAACACATCTACGGATAGTAAGCTTCATGAAGGGCAAATTGGAGATTATTGAATCTTCCTCAGTGTCCGTGTGTACCCAATATGAATAGCAATGTTTCCAGCCAGGGCAGGAGATTTAATGTTTTACAAAAAGAGCCCTTAAGAATGTCACAGATTTCGTGGTGCAGGAACAGAGAGTGGAATTCCCCCTACCTTGTGCCAACTTAGCGACCATTGAAATCAGCAGCACTCTGTCTCCTGCAGCATGGCTGGATCAGTTCCTTATTGGAATCAAATTATGCCATTATGAGAAATCATCGCATTGCATGTAAACATAATGAATTTCCTTGTGGTTAGTAACAAACAACTGTAGCACAAGTGACAGAGAGTGTTGAGGAGCTGGCTGGCTTGATATTTGAGCTGGGAGTTCTCTGGTGCTCACTGGGCTTGTCCCTTGGGTTCCTCAGTTCTGTGTGAGACAGTATTTTAATGGTTATCACAGAATTTGGCAGAACAGCCAAGGAAGAGGAGTGTAAGTCACTGAGTGGACTAATTCACTGACGAACATCATGTTCTCATGACGCAGTCTCCTTCCAAACACATGAGGCTTTTGGGGGGACACCCTCTAGATCTAAACCATAGCACTGCTCTTATGTCTGATATTCTACCACTTCTTTGAATTAAGGCCTATCCCAGAGGTCTTTGCTTAAATGCAAATGTGTCATACCTTGTCAAATTCTCTTGGCTTAGCTTACCAAGGACTCATGTATGAGCCACCATGACTCCTCTGCCGCTAATAGCTTCAAAGATTCTCCTAACCTGTAGCCTTAGTTCTGTCCATTCTCAGTGGGTTCTGATCAAGCCTGAAAGTGCACTTAAAGTCTCAGAATAACAAGAAGTGGTTCAAGATGTCCCTTACATCTTAGGAGACTTTCATTTCCTTTTAACAGTTCTGTGCCAATGAGGCTGCAATCTTTACTCATTCACCAATACTTGTTGAGTTCTCTTATTCCTGGCTCAGGGACAAGCACTATGTATAAGGTGAATAATTGGTAATGTACCATTGAGTTTCCAGTCAGAAATAAAAATGTAACAGATAGATGAGCATAACAGAGAGGCTACAGTAGAGAAAGACTCTGGATGTTCATGGGAGTGTGTGAGACCAACCCCTAGACCAGAGTGAGGTTATCAAGGGAGATGTATAGAGAAAGGGAAGCATTAATAGGGTCAAAGGAATTGTCCAGATGGGCTGAAGAGGAGAAGTAGGGGAAGGCTTCCTCAGCAGGGGTTTGTTTGCATAGAAAACAGAAGGATGAGAGCCCTCTGGTATCAGAGAATTACAGTGTGGGACATAGGAGATACATTTGATAGAAATTTAAGTTTACCATCCACTTTTAGTACTGAAAATGCGACAGAGTAACACCATTTGTAAGAAGCTGCCCCTACAGCCAGTGTCCTAATACCAGTACCAAGGAGTTCAAGGTTGCCAGATGTTTAGAGAAACTTTATTTATGGTATCTTGTCATGCCCCACAGGTGAATTTCTGGAGTAGGACTTTGTGGGTGGGGACTAAGGGAAGTAGTTTCTCCTTACTTCAAGGGTGAAAATAGAAAGTAAGAGGCAGCACTCAGTGGAATGACTGTTGAAAAGATTGGTTTTATTATTATTTTTTTTTATTTGTCAGGCATCCTTTGACTCAGTCTGAGTCCTCCCTTTTCTTTACATAATTTTGTGTTTTTATTTGTTTGCTTTTTTAGTTTTGTGACACAGAGTCTCTTGATGCAGTTCAGGCTGGTCTTGAATTCACTGTGGAGCCCAGGCTGGCTTCAAATTTTCAGCCCCCAGCCTGCCTCAGCCTCCTGAGTGCTGGGATTATAGGCGTGTGCTACTATGCCCAGCTCCTTACCATGCTTTAGCTAATCTTCAGTCAAACAGTAACCAAATATGTCCTAACAAAAAAAACACATTAATACATATTTTTATCAAAGTGAGAATCATCTCTTTATAGGTATTAGAAGTTGAGAAGTGGGCTTTCCTTATTTTATTTATTCATTTTTGTTGGTTCTTTCATTATTGTTTTTTAAAATTTTATTAATTTTAATAAGAAAGAAATAACAATGATATGGTTTTAAAACAGGTTAGTAGGACAACCACAATAATTAATACAATACATGTTGTCTTCATAGTAGTTGCTCAGAATGCAAGATGCAGACATGATAACTTTTCTTTTTTTTTTTTTGCAGGACCAGGGTTTGAACTCATGACCTTGAACTTGCCAGGCTGACACTTGTGCCATGGAGCTATTTCCCCAGCCCCTACTTTTCACTATTAGTACAAATATTTCTTCTCATCGAAATGAGAAAGTAGTTGTATGTATATTCCAATAGTCCATAATAGTGAATTATCAGCAGAACTGGCAATGTCAGAACCTGTGGCTTGAGCCTGTTATAGCTCAACATAGAAGCTTTCCTTATTTTAAAATTTCTTAATTTTCTCTCTCTCTCTCTGAGTTCAATTCCTGTATATATGTATATATGTATACAGGAACTAAACTCAGGACCACATACTTGCCAGACAGGCACTGTGTCGTTGAGCTAAATCACTGGCCACAGTCTCTGGGGTTACTCTTTTTCTTTTTCAAATGTATTTGGTTATTATAGAGTCTCACTACACAGCTCAGACTCCTAGTGATCTTCCTGTTTTCAGCCTCCCATTTGCTGGGATTTTAGATGTGTGCCACCATGCCAGGACTCTGTGGCTGGCTCAGCAGGGCTGGCATGGTCTGTGGCACCGGGGATCAAGTCACAGTTCCTGTGCTTGCCTAAGAAGGTACTTCAGTTCACTGAGCTGTCTTACCTGTCCTTCTGAGGATATTCTTGATAGTAATCAAATTTCAAAATTATTGTTTTTATTAAATACTTCTTACTATAATATGCCATAATAATGAAAACAATAAAACAGTATAAAATAAACACTGTATTAAAGTTAGTTAGGAACAAGGAATGCTTACACTTTAGTTGTATAATGGACTATATTTATAAAACAAAACTAAATTCTTTGTCTTGCTTTAATATTTAAGAAGCCATCTGTGGTCAGCTGCCATCCTTATCTTTATTTTCATATTTGGATTATTTTAACAAGATATATTTTCTATTTTTAATTTCTAAATTATTGAGGAAATAATACAATAGTTAATCTTTTGTTATCCTATTAAAAGCCTCAATGCCTATGGAATATTACTTAATCTGTCCTACTGCCCTTTAAATGCTATGCTAAGCTTACTGTTTCCATCGTTCTTGCAGAAATTCTTGTCTATATTCACTTTTCCCTGAGCAGGTAATGTCCAGCCTTGCCTTTTCTTCCTGTTTATGCCACCTCTTCCATCTGGATTGCTTCTCTAATCTACTTCCATCTGTTATTCCCAATTATTATTCAAGGCACAACATAATTACATGGACAACCTAACCTTTCTCAGTACAAAAACATTTAAAATGAGTTTGAACCAAATCAGTGAGTCAGAAACAAGAGGTGAACCATGGAATAAATACATAAAAAGTTGGGTACATATATGAAAAGTGGCTTTCCAATTAATGGAAAGGGTGCACTATTCACATAATCATCTCTTTGAGGAACAAAAATTGAGGCTATAGTTTTACTTTATCCTTGTATTGGGAAGGAAATTCTATTTGTCCAAACTCGTGTTTCAACAAAAAGAGTTGGTACAGAGAAATCTTCTTGGTCTCTTTTAATCTATTTTATTCACTCTTTTCCATGGAAGAAGACATGATTTACTTGCCTGAGGGATCTTGGAAAAAGATCCAAGTGGGGCTCACTTTCTGGGCTCCATCTGCTTGTGAAGTAAACTGTTCTCAAGGTGCACAAGTTCTTTGTGGCCTTGGCACTCTGCGGAGGCCCATAGTTGTCCAGCTCTTCCACAACTGAGCTACAAGCTTACTTAAGGGAATATTATGATGATCAACTACGTTCTACAACTTTATTTTGCTTCAATAAAGGATATTTCTTTCAGAAAAGTCTCTACTTAAATATTGATTTTTTTCTTTTTCTTTCTTTCTTTTTTTTTTGAAGGACTGGGATTCGAACTCATGATCTTGTATTTGCCAAGTAGGCACTTGTGCCACAGAGCTATCTCCCTGGCCCCTATATTGATTTTTTTTTATCACCATAAGTCTTTAGTCACACACCCAAGAAACCAGGAAAGAAAAATAATTGACTCTTGTCAATCAAGGCTGAAGGCTTCTTGTATCATTGAATGTCATGGTGAAATCTCTCATTTTCCATCTTCCAACCCAATCTATCAATTCTCACAATCTGGCAAGTAATTTTTTTTCAGTTTTAGTTGTATTACGTAGACTTCATTAAAGCATAAACCGAAGGAAGACTGTTTTAGTTCTTTGAACACCTAAAATACTTTCCAGTGAATAAATGCTCAATACATGTGAGAGATATCAATTATGTCTACTAGTTTTTTAGGACTGTAGTCTAGCTTCCGATGCAGAGACTTCTCTTACATAATAATGCTATTGAATTTGTTTTATTCTGTACAATTTTCAAGCTGCATCACAAATGACATGACTTACTTTATTTAATCTTTAAAGAATCCTAGGACATGGGCAGAGCAAATCTTATTTCCATCTCTCAGATGTGACAAAAAGATATCGGAGAGATGAGTTGCCTGCTCAGGGTTATGGCGCCCATAAATTACAAAATCCAGGAGTTCGAATTCCTCGGAGCTCTTTTATTCTGTGACTTCTATTTTTTGTGTGTGATGGTGAGGACCCCAGTGACCTTCCAGAAATGGAAGGAACCCTACAACATTTGAAAATATATATGACATTTCTAAGGCACTCACTGAAATTTGATGTGAAATTCCATCTGACATGTTCGGAGCAGCTTTAATTATTTAATCAATTCAATAACAGGATGTTTAAAGCAGCCACCAAAACACTGGGCAGGACCAATTTCACTCATAAATCAGACATTCTGCACCTCAATTTTTCCTCTTCAGTTTTGTTTTGTGGACTAATTGGGAACACTCTGTAAAAATTTAAGCTGTAGACAACTATAACAGGTGAGGCCATGGCGTCTTCACAAGGAAATTAATTTGCACATACACACAAACACACATGCATACCCACAGCCTCTGATCCTGCCAAGAAAAGGGCCCCAGCAGTGTGGTTAGCTGCAATTATGGTTAAGTGTCATAAAACAATTTTGGCATATCACGGTGCCCACAGGAATCACTGATTTCTCAGTTTTTGGTCTTCCAAGCACGTTTCAATCTCGTATGAATTTGTCCTTGCAGGGTTTCTCTTCGCTGTTTTGTTTGTCAGAAAAGTAATTTGAGTACATCCTGCTACTCACTCTGTGATTTGGGAATGCTGTGAAAGCAGCTATCTTGTAAACCGGACTAGAACAAAGGATGTCAGGATGATTTATAGGAACTGCTGTGGTTCTGCCACCAGGAACAGACAACTCCATAGACCACAGTGTATATTCGCAAATGTGTTTTCACAGAAATTTATATTTCCTAGGTTTTTAAATTTCCTCCATAGTTGCATGATTGTTATCAAATGTTTGAGTAGAAGCGGTCTTTGATTATCGGGTACCTTATTGTGAATAAGTTTTTAGAAAACTTTTTACTGCCTGGGGAACTACAAATTAAACAAGTAACTAAGCTTCTTCAAATGTAGACTATGGGCTGGCTGATGAGGTTAGTGACAATATTCTTCAAAATGTTATTTGGATAATTCTGGATACTTCATATATGGTAAGAAGTGTGATGTGTACTGGGTAAGAAAACTGCATATTTGTGTTTCACTGACATAGTTTATTTTTTCATATAACAACACAGAAAAGAAACCTTTATTATTATGAAAAAGTTTATTGTATTATTAAGTCAACATGAGTTAGAGAGAAGACACTGAATTTAAGCCATGTGGTAGTTGTTTAATAGTGAAACCAGCATAGTTGAAATTAGAAAATGGCACATATTCTTGAAATTTCTTTTTAAATTTATTTTAATTAATTAATTTTGATACACAGTCTCACTATGCAGCTCAGATGTGTGGTAATCATCTTGCCTTCACAGCACTGGGATTACAGGAATGTGCTACTACACTTGGATTTGGTAGCTGGCATGGAATGCCCAGGGTGCCAGGGCATGGCACATGATGCTGGAGATAAACTCAGGGCATGCATTTGCCAGGTAGGCACTTAGAGTACTGAACTATCCCCTCAGTACTCTTCTTTTGTTGTTTTAAAGGGGGGAAAACCCCCAAAAAAGAACAAGGACAAAAAGAAATCAACATAGAGCAATAAAGATGCTATAGAATTTCAAACAAAAACAGAAAGCTAGCAATGACTGTTACATTAGGCATTGTTATCATCAAATTTGTCACTCAGATTAGCAGATAAAGAATTTCTATTATTTTTTTGTTTCTAAAAGTTGAAGTTATCCAGTTTGGCATTGAGTTGCTTCAAAGCAAGATTAGAATCTTTTCTAGTCATGTACAGAATAGAACAGCTGTGCTTTTTTTCCTTCCAAATAAAAATGTCTAAACACAAATAATACACATTCATCATAAACAATCAAACACATTAAGAAAAACTACAAAAATATAAGCATATGAAAAAGGCAAGAAGTATGTGAAATTCTGTCACAGAACAATTGCTATTATTTTGGCAAACATTTTACCAGCCCTCTGATTCTACACATGCACAAGAATATTTAGCAAAATTGGACTAAACCAAATATGTGAGCTTTTTTCATTCTTTAAAATACAGTGATCTTATATGTCAGTTAGTTTTATATTCTAGTCATCCATGGCTGTAAACTGTTGTAACATAGATATTCCATAACTACAGAATTTAAACTCTTCATTGATGTCCTATGAAATACTCATTTTTGTATCTGTATACTATATTTACCACTATAAAGTCATTCAAAAACTTCTCTTTAGGTATATTTTAGGCAAAAGATACTATTTTAGGCACTGATGTTATAGTAGTGAATAAGATATTTAAAGCCCTTGATTTTGCAGTGTTTACGTTCCAGAGAGGATGTCAAAAAAATTACCAAGATAATTACAAATAGTGTTGCATGCCTGAAGAAATATAGAAGGGCAACAGTAACTGACTAAAAGAGAGGTAACGTCGGTTAGTCTAAGAAAGGGAGGTTTTAGCAGCAACCTGATCTCAAGAAACTAATAAAATAAAAACTTTCAGACAATTCTTCCAGCCCTAATTTGGCATGATCTTAGAGTATTTAAAGAGTAGGAGGATGGACAGTAGGCCAAATGCAATAGCTAGTGCAAAGATCGTTGTAAGAGGAAGAAAATGATGGAGCAATTCTCAGAGATTGAGTCTGTAGAGTCTCTCCTGCCATGATTAAGAATTAGATTCATTTTTGGTGGAATTTTTTTTCGCGTTGTAAATGTTATTTATAGAATGTAGTTTTCATGGGAGTGCTGATTGGTGGAAAAAGAGCAAGTATGAACTTGTTTATTCAATGTGTCTTTCCCCAGGTATTTATAGAGCAATAGTCTCATGCCAACCACGTTTTGTGCCCTAGAATTTAGGAGATCCTAGGTAGTCAGCAACTCCTCAGAGGAAGTCCTTGCCCTTTTCAAGTTGACATGGTAGGCTTATATAATAGAGTGTCTGGTATAAATGCACATGGAAATTAAAGCAGGGCAGTGGGGAGTGTGCAGTGCTATTTCAGGGAGGGTAGTATGGAATGCCTTTAAAAGAAGATGGTATTTACCCCATGTTTATAGTGGGCAAAGACCAGGACCTAGCCAATATGGGAAGGATGATGGTCCTTAGCAGAGGACATGAAAAGATTAGCAAATAAGATGATCTTCTAACTGAAGGGCCTGAAACTCTCAGGAGACCTGAAGATGTAGAACAGAGTCTGAGGACTTCTAGATGATGAAGAAAGAGGGATAGGCATGGTCCTTGGAGGTCATGGGGTGACCTTTAGCTTATCTTCTAGCTATAGTGGGAAGCTATAGCTAGCCTCTAGCTATAGTTATAACTGGAAGAGATCAGAGTATTTGAGCGAGAGAATGGCGTGACCTCATCTCCCTGTGTCTCTCTCTGTCTCTCACACTGTCTCTATCTCTATCTCTCTCTGTCTCTGTGTCTGACCTCAAGATGAGGCTTGTCTTAGTTTATCCTTGTGAGATCTTTCTGGAGTGTTCAGAAAACATGAAGTCGTGAAGAATATGTGGGGCCTTGTGGTGATCTAATGCACAAGCCTGGGTAACAAAAATATAGTACTTTTTCTTAATTTTATTGGGTAGGCTTTCTTTCCTGTTAAGAAATGTCCAGAGGACAGAAGTTTACCACCCAAGGTCTCCACACCAGGACAACACTCCTGTTTGTCTCAAACATTTGGAAGAAGAATCCTGTGAAAAGCTCCAAGGGCTCCCAGTCAAGTTTCTTCTACCTAACACAACTTCTCTGTGCAGCCTGTGGACCAGCAGGTTATTGCTACCTTTAAGAATCCATGCACTGGAGGACCATTCCTGAAAAGCTTCTAGATGGTCTGAGAATATAGATCTAATCATTCCCTTCTAGTTCTGGAAGGAATATTACAACTTTCCTGTATGGGGTTAGTTGGGAAATCCTCAGTCAGTGTCTCTGCAAGCACACTGAGATCTGCCTAGAAGGAGGTGTGGCCTAAAATTGTACAGGAGAGAGACTCTGAAGACTGTAGAGGAGCCTGAGCCTTCAATTGATCCTGTGGCTAATGGCATTGTCATTACAGCGGAGTCCATACGCTTGCAGGCAGACAGTGGCAATGTTGAGGAACTGGTGGAGGAGCACTGAGAGGAACTGTTTCCAGAGGAGCTTCAGCAACTTCTGCTGAGCAACCGAGAAGGGCAGCTGCGGGCCTTTCTGAAGAGGGGCAAAATATCAACAATCAGTGGAGCAAAGTTATGCCTCTGAAATAAAGGAAATCATGAAAATTGGATAGAGCCAGAAACACTTGGAGAGAAAACCAACCCAGGCAGAGGAAAAAGCCAGCTCTGTTCACTTGCTTAATGACAATATCCTATCCCGCCAAGAAAAGACAGAAACAGATTTTACTTCTGAAAAGGTTCAGGACTATCTAGTGAACCCGAATCACATCCTAGTGGGCTCCAGACTCTCCCAAGGAGAGAAAGGACAGCAGAGAGTCAGACTCCTGATGTCCTTGTGGAAGGGAAATTGAGTTTCTTTCCATTCGACAACCACCTCCCACTTCATCCTCCTTCCCAGTAAACCAAAGAGGTCTCTGCTTGAATGCTGAATACAGCATGAAATTATTATTTCTAGTAAACTAAGCACATTTTATAAATTTTTGCTGACTATCCTTGGGAAATTATATGACCATTTTTATTATGAAAAGTTTTAGTTAAGGGGTGCTTTGGGAGGTCTGAAACGCATAATGGGTATTTCCATTATTTCTTATGGGAAGAGTAGTCTTGACTTACAACCAACTTGAGTTATAGCCAGCTCTTGTGAACGAATCAAGCTCATAAGTCAAGAGTCCGCTGTACCATTTAGTAAGAAGTAAAAAAAAAAAAAGCCAGGAGATTGAAAAGTTTTGCTGGGTCTGTAAGAAATTTTCAATATGCCAAGTCTGAAATTGCATTGCCTGTTATGTCCTTAAGAGATTATTTTTTAACCTGGAACTATAGTGGATCAAAATGACATAAATTTATGAACTATGCCATCTAAAATTATCTGAGGTTCTCTATGCTTTGGGAAACTTGGAATTGTAGTATTATTATTTTTTTAACCTTTACTAATCTGATGGGTAAATGCGTATTAAAGTACATATGCCTTTGACCATAGTTAATATTAGTTCATGTGTACATATAGACGTCGAATTTTTCCTGAAGGCAGAATTGTTTGCCGAGAGGTGTTCGGGATTGTCTCTGTTTTTTCTCCTTCTTACAGCCCTCCCTGCTTCTGTGGTTTCTGGGGGGAACTCTCTGACAGTTACTATACCATGTGCCTCTTCTGGCAACTTATTAGAAACACAGATTCTTCCTCCCCCTGCCCCCCAAAATAAAAACTTCAATCAAAATTTCTGAGACTGGGGCCAACAGTACACAATGTAAGAAGTTCTCCAGATATTTCTGAAGCACACAAAACCAGAGATCCATCAGCTTAGACGCTCTTTACTCCCAGTGGTTCCTATCCTATTTATGTTTATGTCACAGTTCTAAATACTTGAATTTGGAGGCAGTATACTTGAAATTTTATTGCACTGCTCCCTTGGTAGCGTTCAGAGCTATATTGCTGTTTACTCTGCTGACACGCTTTCTCATACACTCAACATCAGAGACTTTTGGGTATGTTTTAGCAAGCATAAACTCCCTCAGAGTTCCTTTCATCTCTCATTTGTTGTCTTTTCCCTGTCTCGTTGCCTGCAAATTGTACCTGTATGATAGGGGTGGTTGAGTTTTGTTGTTGCCAGGCTTTGCTACTGATAGTATAATATAGTATATATCCTTAGTTATAGCAGGCAAAAATATTTCATATTGACCTGAACTTGGGGGCATATCTGTGGGGTTCACTGTGTAACATTATGCTGCTGTATGCATTAAGAGCTGTTGATTAATATTATGTGTCTTGTCATCATGGATTTTTGTGATGGGAAAGGAGAGAACTGGGGCTATGCCTTAAAATGAGAGCTTTTCAAAATAAATCAGTTGAAAATTTTGTACTTAAACTGTTGGATTATAGAATTTATACCTCTCTGTTGACAGGAGGATGGGGTAGGGAATACTGACTTGCTCTCTTATTTAAGAATAGGCTGTCTGATTTGATGTGTCAAATTACATAGAACTGCCACAACTATGTATTACAAAATAATTCAGGAAAACTTTTAAAGTTGATGGTTTTATTCATTGTTTTGGAGTGTCTTTATTTGCGTGGATGGGAGAACGCATCGTTTTCACATATCTACTTTGAACATATGCACCATGTTGTAATTCATGTTTTCAAAGCTCCATCCCTTTTGTGTGTATGTCGATACAGTTTGTCTAAGAGTGTGGCTGGTGGTGGAGATGGCTTACTGGCTCTAAGTAGGACTCACAGTCGATTTTATCTGTACGGCAGTAAAGCTTGTCAGTTGGATTGATTGGGAACCACTGAGTGTGTCCGTATGGGTGCAGGAGGTGTGACCCTAGTTATTTTATCTGGCCCCCATCCCTTCCTGTCTAGCACTGTTCACTTGCTCTGCTTCCTGGCTGCTGTAGACAAAGCAGCCTTGCTGTACCATCCTTTGGAACCTTATTGTTCCTGCCTTGGATCCAGCTGGTCATCGACTGAGTCCTCTCCTCCTTGAAGCTGTGTGTGTTGGGTATTTTGTTAAGCAATGGGAGAGCTGAGGAATGGATCTGCTTTCTTCTTATCCCTGAGTCAGAAAGAAATAGGACATGGGGCTCTGACTCTGTTAAACCTATCTTTTTAATTTTAAATATTCTGATATGCAGTAGCAAAGGGGATTACAAGTCATATTGGCTCAACATCCTGCTCAGTTGTTTTCTAACAGGTAAGTATTGAAAACTAAAGTGATATTTTCAGACTCTGGAGGAATCAGATTTTCACATATGGTTTAGGCTTCATCAGTCAGACATGGTTACACAAGACTTTGATTTTAAAAAGCTTACAGATGGCATGGTTCTGGAGCCAGCACAGGAAGTGGTGTCCTCCTAGCATGCAGACGATTCCCAACCCAGCATCTTCCAGTCATAGTGGGGGCGGGGCTTGCTTTTCAGTCCACAACTGTGCAAATGGCTCCTGATTGATTGTCTTCTTGCCATGGTGATGATTCCTTCCCCAATTCAAGAAGTCAGAACGTTCTCAGAGCCTGATGTGGGACCTGAGGGGATTAGCTTAGAGCCTGTTCGTGCAGTTGTCCCAATGCGCGGAGGCACCTAGCTACTACGTAAATGCTCTTTTACTTAAAGTTGATTCTGTTGTATGCAAAAGAGCCCCGAGTGGTAAAAGTAGTGCCAAACATGGCTACAAACAATGTTATATGAAAGTATGAGACTTTGCTGTGAATCTTTGGCTTTTTCTCTTTGTGGTTCTAGGGCTCAAATTCTGGACCTTGTGCTCCCCAGAAGGACACTTAAGTTGTTGAGCTACCTGTCCAGCCCAACACTTTATTGTGTTTTAAATTCCTTATGGCACCTAGTGAGCAAAAGCCTAAGCTATCACTTCTGGTCATCGGAAATAATATGCCTCCTAAGCCAAGTCTGGCAAAGAGAATAAATGCTATGTTATACCACAGAAGGGAAGATGAGGAAGATAAAGACTTTGGGGTGCAGTGGTTTCTCATAAGTTGTGTAGGTGAACAAAAGAAAATAAGCTCAATGCTGTATTTTAAAAATTTGCATGATGCCGCTGGTCATGGAATCATATGGTGGGATGAGATCACAGTTTTGTCACTTACTTTTTTTACAAAGCCAGAAACATTGCCTTCTGAAAACTAGACCCCCATCATCGAGATGATGTCATTGAGGAAACTACGGATAGGCCTTCAGACCCTGTAGCCTTGAACCTTAGAAACACTGTTAGTTGAAAGAGCTCATTCTTGGCCGGTTGACGTTGATGCTACTTTATCTGAAGATCCTATGCCAACTTGTCTGAGACAAATATTTGCAAAAGGATGACACTTCTTTTCCTGCAGCATCCTTACCACAATTCTGCCTGCACATCAGCAGTCAGCACCAGATCCCTGCAGATATCAGGAAAAAATTGCAATGCCATGACTTAGAGGAAAAGGCTTGTAAATGAAAAGAATTAAAGGATTTGGCTAATGTATTTATAACAGTGCAGAGCTGGAGATTATGCACGGAAAATAGATTTTGAAGATACTAAGCCAAGGTATTCATAGGATTGAATTCATTGATATAGATGCAGTTGCCAGAGATTTGGGATTCAGTGCGTAGCCTGAATGTCTGTGAGATTTTAGTTTGGTTTGGTAGCTGACTGAACCTGAGATAGAGTGATATTTTAAACCAAAAGAAATTTAGATGTTGGGAATTTCTTCATATAATGGAAAAGAAGAAATGTAAATCTTAAGGAATTAAAAATGTTACAATCCCCGTCTTAGCATATGGGTCCTATAATTGTCTCACAAGAGTTTTCAAATCTTCGATAATATATTGGAAGGACACATTTTTTTTTCTTTTTGGAAGGGGGATACAGCATGTCTACCTGGTAAATGCTGAAAATAAAACAGACCATGCTACTTTTCAACAGACTCATGACTTCAATAAAAACAGTAGAATTTTACATAGCAGAGGCCAAAGTGTTACATCAGAAATATTAGATGTAGTTACTATGCTCAGTAGGAAGATCAGTAGTGGTTTGATGGCAGAAGTGTTTACTGCTTTCATACAATCATGGGGCCCTTGGAAACAGGGAGCAGCTCCCCAAACCTTATGATCAGACCTCTAATCAGAGGTAGCTCTGCCTATCTTCCTCACCAGCTCTCAAAGGTAAGACAATACACAAACCTTGAACCCCTTGAGTGAAGAGATCATTATTTTCTGTCCCCGTAACCTTGGATTCTTTTCTTTTACTACGATAAAGGGTTTGGGGCAGCTTTATTTATCCCAGCCTATAATTATATTCAAATTGCAAGTTTATTATCATTGACTCTTACAGAAAGATTATGTCACAATGTCACAAGGGCATACTACAAATCTTCCTCCCACTGCTGATACTAGAGTAACAATATAGTGTATAAAGGGAGATCCGCAGACTGCTCAGTAATTATTGATGCTGGTTCTGAGATAACATTAGTACATGGGATACAACTACCACTGCGGTTTCTCCTCCGTTTGAGGGGGCTTCTGGGCTCTAGTGTGAAATGCAGCTTGGGTCCATGCTTACTTACCTCAGAGTATTTTTGGTATGGATATGTTTATAGATTGGAAATATTTTTCTAATTTCTGAGTATCAGGTACTAGCTGAGCCTGTATCCACCACGGTCCATTGTAAGTAACTGTCGCCATTTGAGAGGCACTTCTTGGCACACTATTAGGCTCTAGCCGAGGCTAGATCTAGAAGTCTAGCCACTGCAATGCTAGATACCTGGGAGTGTGGCCCAACTCACCAAGTAGTAGATCAGGGCATATCCAGCCGCAGTTCAGAAGTGGAAGTAAAACAGGTGCTATAAGATTTCCCAAGTCCATGAAGTTCCCTTTTTTCTTGAATTCATTCCTGAGACTGTATGAGAAGTTCCATGTGACCCAATAAAGAAAGAATGCTAAGGCTGTTAACATCTACCATGTTCTCATGGTAGATAGTATGGACTCACGGGGAGCCAACTACTGGAGCTTTACTCAAGGGGAGGTGACAGAATGTATGGTGATATGCCCATTTTGTTTTGTAGCCTAGAATGAAAAGTAATGAAATATATTTCATAGGTACTGTCTAATGGCTAATGGGCTGGAAAAATAATGAGCCTAGGGCCAAATGCTAAGGCTGGAGAAAGAGTTAGATCAACCTTCTGGCTAGCTCCATGGGCAGACTCTTGTGTCCTTTAAGACTGCTTTTCAAAAGATTTTGCTCTAAGATGAGGTTTTCAAAACCAAGTGCAAGTGACAGAAAAAGTTTTTTTTTTTTTTTTTGCTTTCTATCTACTCCAGTGTTTGTTCAATAGGTTACTGAACAAAATGAGTGTGCTTGGTGCCATTTGGAAAGGTGCTCTATTTGGGCTCTGAAGCTCAATTTTTCTTTCACTAGAGTTGATATGGCTCTAGACCAACTAAGTGCTCAAACTGCCAGAGACAGATAATATTACACATGTGGCTTGGGGGTAGATATATTCATTCTCTGGTATCATAGAGAAATCAGTATTTTTTTCTCTGTAGCAAAGAAGTAATGCAATGTAGAGTTGAACGACTACTCTGCTTACTTTGCTTTTGCCAGAGAACTTCTGAGGGTTTGCTAAATAGCTTACTCCCACTACCCTACACAACACCTTTTTCCTGACCAGAGAACTAATTTTATAACAAAAGAAATGAGGCATTAGGTTGGTACTTATGGGATTCCTGGAAATATCCATCCAGAAGCAATTGCCCTTGCACAATGATGGAATGGCCTATTGAAGACCAGCTTATGGCAGCATAGAAGAAGCAACGCCTTATGAGATTAGGGTGCTGTCATACAGATGTGATATTTACTTCGAACCACTGGCCAACATATTTCTCCCATAGTTGGAATTCATGGAGCCTGAAAACAAAAGCTAGAGGCCTGGGAATGGTGTCTTTTATTATTACTCCAAAAGACCTAGACAGAAACTTTGTTTCCTTCTGCTGAAATTTTAGGCTCTCCTGGTTTATAGATCTAAACATCAAAGGATTGATTACATAATCCATGAGATAAGAAATTTAGTATGAGATTACCAGTCGGTCATTTCAGGAAGAAGAGACTAATACTAAGTTGGATGAAAAATTTGACCCTAAATAACATGAAGAAAAGAGAACAAAAAGTGTGGCTTGTAACACTATTAATTTACTGCAAAAATTTACATTTTCAAACTTAGAGCTAGCAGGGTGATGCAGCTACACATACTTTAGAGGTTGCCTTGTTGGTTTGGAAATACAAGCATGGGAGGGAGTTGTGTACGGAAGCTGAATAGATGGAAAATAGATTTCCTAGAAAAAAAATTTCTAGTCTTCTAGATTCAAAGGCTGAAAAATGAAAAACCACATTCTCCTCCTTTATAGATAAAATTCAGGTCATGATTTAGATTAAGCTAATCAGAGAAATTTTTGCAAATATATCGTCTGTGTTTTTTCTTTTTATCAATTAGTAATTGAGTCACATGGACGGTTCCCTCTCATGCGAAGAGTTCACATTGCTTCCTGAGGTTATATGGCTTTAGACTCAGCTATGAAAGTTCTCTAATTTACAAGTGGCTCACCTTCCTCAGGTCCTTTGCAGCCAGCAGCTGTCCTGATCATAGCAGAGGCAGTATGTCTCTGGGAACTGTTTGGACAGTTTAGCTTCTGGTGACCTTCTAATAATTTTGTAAGCACTTAATTTCTTGCATTAGGTGTTGTTCTGTTCGATTAACTAGGATAGATTTTATTTTCTAAGATTGAATTCCGTTCAGTATATCCTCCTTTCAATTTAGAGATATTAGTGGGATTGTTTTTCTTGGAAAGTTCTTTTATTACTTTCAACCAATTCTGTTTTATTCTCTTGAGAAAGTGAATTACAGAGCTGATTGGTGATTTCTTTTAATCTACTCCAAATTTAGACGTTGAATTCCAACTGCTGTGCTCTAAGGTTAAGACCCTGTCTTCCTTTCCTGTCTTGTTTTAGAACTGATAAGGGCTTCTCTACTAGTTTGTTTCTTTCTTAGAAAGTTACTTTCAATAGAGAAATAAAATTATTTTAATGATTTATTACATTAAAAATGCAAACTGATTTATTCTGAAGCTGTATTAAACTCAGATTGCATCTTTTGTTCAGGTTGGTAAGCTATAACCTTGTCTTACCTATTTGTGGATTCTTCTAAATAGAAAAATAGATTTGTGTAAATTTAAGGCTGTCCTCTCAAGTTACATCAGTAGGATAAACTCTTTATGAAATAGGCTTAGGGATTTGGTTTACAAACCAAGCATACTCCCAGTAGTTCTCAACCCTGGCTGTGTACATATGAACGTAAGAAGCTTCTAAAATTGATATTAAGGGCCACATCTAAGGCAAATCAAAGCATTCTCTGTGCAATTCCCCTAGTGGTTCTGTTTCATAGTGGTTGATTTAGGGATGCTATAAAAAACACCCTACCCTGTGTGGCTTAAACCATAGAAATCATTTTCTCACACTTCCTTATGACTTGATCAAACCTTAGTTAGCTCCTAAGGCCATATGTACAAGTCCAGTCACATCCAATGCATGTTTCCTTTAGAGGAGGCAGTTCAGTCCATAACCAGGGTGACAAATAGCCATTGTTCTAGTACAATAATTTGAGTTTGGGGGATGAATTTTAGGAAATCACAGAAAGGCGGCGAATAGCAATGTTTACTCTGTATGCGATTGTGATAACTTTCGCTGGGGAGCATGGAGAAAATGACACTAAATATGGAAGGGCATGGAGAGCGGTAGCTGGTCAACCAGAACGTTTAGTGTGATGAAGATGGCAGAAGCGAGTCGTACAAGCGGGTGTGAGCTTTAGGACATCAGATTCCAGGGAACACTCAGACTGGAGCTCCTAAAGCCATGATTCTTGAGGTAGATAACAATAGGAGAAGCATAGTCCGACTTCAGTAAAAAAGCAATAGGAAATTGACGCACAGTGCTCAGAAACGCTTTTTAGGTTCTCGACCTTGTGTGAAGAAGGTCAATGCCGCAGCCTCGAGAGCCTGAGCACACATGGGGAAGCCATAGATCTAGCACACTCCATCCTCATGGTCAGCTCATGTGGGAATAGCTGACCACATCTTGTCTGTTGGGGAAGTCGAGGGAGCATCAGGATGAGCTGCCGCTGTCCTTCAGGCAAGGATGGTTTGGCGCTGCCTCCTGCAGTTTCCGGCTCAAACAGGTCTAAGCGGACCAAGGTTTTGTACTTGCAAGACGTTTTCAGTGCTCCTGTTGCCACTGATTTAGCGAACGCTATGGGAGCCACCAATCTTTTAGGCATGCACCTACCTACGCAGGCCAGCAGAATCTCTTCTTTGCTAACTGCACGGTACATTTCGGCAAGGATTCGGAGATGCTTTTCAGGCTCAGTCCGTGGGACATTAATTTTGCCTACTGTCTTGCCCTTTTCCTCTAGACACCTAAAGGTAGATTCACTTCAAAAGGAAGACTAAGAACTCCAGAAAGCCATCCTAAGAAAAGAGGCCCATTTCAAGCATCCAGGAAAAGAGGTACTTTAGTTTTGTTGGTCCCAAAGCTAAAAGAGGTGGAAAGTAAAAAGAGGGCACTGGCTTAACAACATGCTATATAAGTTTTGTGTAGAAACAGCGGTACAATTTCTGTTGTAACTTAGATTTAAGACATCATTTAGATATTTTTTTTTTTGAGAAATGGCAGGCAAATGTCCTTAAGAGAGGGTGATTTAATAATTTTTACTAGTCAGACTGTCATCTACCCATAGCTGACAACTTCCTCAACTTTCTAGTTGTTGAAGGTGTGAAGCTTTAAGGTCTCTGTATTCGGTGCCATTAGATGAGTGTGAAAGTCTTGCCTGAGCCTTGAGGTGAGGCACCACGTGCTCACCACCGAACTGCCTGATGGGCACGCTTCTCTGTGAAACCAAGAGACACACTTAAGGCACAGCGGAGTCCTGGACATTAAGCAGGGAAGGCTATGGGAAAGACTTGCTGTGTCTCTGTCCCGGGACAACTCACCTGAGCATCTTTCAAATAGAGGATGATTCCTCTCAGACATACATAGATTAGCACGTCATTAGTTGCTTGGCATTTGGTTTATATTTTAAGTAGCAAGCAGGGCAAACATGTATGGTTCCCCTTAAAGTGACCGAAAGTATGCTGACTTTTGTGTGAGACAGATAAGGACTGAAAACATCTCAGAGCTAACACTGTCTGCCCTCTTATTGCATGTCAGTTACAGCATGACATCTTTTCTAAGTACCACACTATTAAATGACCTCACAGCCCTGTAAAGGACACCTTTTTACTTTTGTATTTTAAGCATCGGAAAACCACACAATTTGAAAGTAGAAAAGCCAGGGTTAGACTCAAAACTTCCTGACCTCAGTGTATAGTAGTGTACTGACTTCCTCTATAACGTAGAGTGATGTGGTTAATATATTCCAGTATAAACTCAAGGATAGGACCTGTGTGACACTGACTGCATACCAGTGCAGAGGCATACAAAAAGTGAGAGGTTGGACTGGACCCAAGAAAGGCACAAATTCAGATGAACGGAGAGCGAGCCCATCCTGAGATAGTACTGTGGCCACTCATGATGAAGGTTTTCATTACAATCCTAATAATCCTGATTTCACAAAGATACTCTGTCAGTACATGGTTCTTCTTGCTGAAGAAATAGCTGCTTCTAAACATCTATGGTGTAAACTAGCTTATTCCCCAAACGTGTTTGATGTTTATTTTATCCAACATTTTTCAGATATATTTGGTTTCAGACCTCTTTTATGTGGCACAACAAATTCCCTAGAAGGCTTTGCTCCCTTAGTGAGATGGGCTGGTTGTCAGCTTCAGAAACCCTGAGGTTGCATAAGAAATAACCTTTTATTACAATGTGGCATCTAAAATTTCTATCTTTAAACTTATGCTTAAATTCCTGTCTAGAGAGCTAGAAATAATTTGTTCCCAAATAAGTTTTTTTTTGTACTCTTGATGTCTTTATAATATTTAAAAATTAAACGATGCCTTTAGATAATAATTAGAATTATAGACTTAGGTACCTGAGTGCTATTGGCAGTTATCATCTGGCATCACAATTAGAAAGAGCAAAGTGAAGAGGAATTGGTGTGGCTGTGTCCAGACAGACTAAACTGGGAACGTGATTAGCAGATCTTGCTGTGCCCTAATGGTGGATGGGAAGGATTATCATTCACAAACTGACTAAAGCTTTCCCTTGGCCTTAGAGACAAATGATACAATTCCCAGAAATACAACACTTAACCCACATAAGGGAAAAGATGCAAGTAGGAGTTTAGTCAAGGAGAAAAGTGTCCCATACCTACCATATAGAACACCCTTGAAATACTCTGTCCTGCAGCCTCTTGAGGGGGCTGCCCCTCACCTCAGTCTGTCTTGTCGCTCCAGCATCATTCCTGTATCAGTTCTTCTGTTACTAAAGTGACCTTATCACCGTGGAGTCCTTTGGGTCAAACTGAAATAATGTGATACTTCAATGTGACTTCCAAAAGGCCTTTACTATGAAATAATTGTAGACTTACATTTTTATAAGAATAGCACAGAGACACTCACAGACCTCAGAAATCCTTCACAACACCCACTATATCCTTCATATAGATTCATCAATTATCATTCTGTTGTAATTTTTGCTCTTTCTTTTTCTGTAAATACACGTTGTTTCTGAACTGTTTGTGAGCTGCAGACATTATGTGTCTTTACCTTTAAGTACTTCAGTATTTTTTAAGAACAAGGACATTCTTACTCATAGGATGATACATTACAGTGTGCTCAGTGCTTTGCCCCTTACCTGAGTGCGTGTCCTTTCACAAGGTGACTTTGATACTCTTCCCACCAAATGAGAGAATTTCTTTCTTAACCTGTTCAATCTGGGCTTAGCCATATCATTTGCCTTGGACACAGAATATTAAACACGGATGCATGAAACATGTTTGTGCTTTCGAACGTGCCCTCTTCTGATATTGGGGACATTTTACCACTGTGTAGAAAGCCTGTGATGGGTGGATAAGTATGAGAGGCACACAGCCACCATCTCCATGAGCCACCAGCCAAGTAGCACACAGTGATGGTGAGCTTTCAGTGACACAGGCAGCCTGCGGTGGCACGGGTGCCATAGGCTCGCCACCGTCCAGCCTTCCAGTGTCAGCTAGACCAGCGCAGACTAAAAGCCTTACTGGCCAACCCATGAAGTCATGAGGAAGAGCGGTTTCTGTGTTTCTAAGCCATTAAATGTTAGGAGAGTTTGTTGCATAGCAGAAACAAATAAAAGGACAGATCAAAAAGTATGATACATGTGTACATTCAAGGTATATTTACAGCAAAAGCTGCCTTCCTATCAGTGCCCCTCAGAATACCACCATTGTTCCTTACATGCTTATTCTATAGTTTCTTTGCACGAGTGTCTTTATGAAGCATGATGAAAAATACAATGAATTTTGCTGCCAGGTGCCATCCAAAAGAAAAGTAGGTTCCTAAATAATTTTGGTATGTCGATATTCACCTCATTTACCTGGCCTGGTACTATGTGACTTCTGTCTCTTCCCCAGAGGCAAAATGTCATGGAAGGTAAGCATTTGGAATTCATTCAGAAACAATGAGGCATGCATAACAGTGCAACTCAAGATGATTGCAAAAGAGGACTTCACTAAGTAACAAGGACAATTAGATAAGTGTGTTTGAAGTGAGAAGGAATGTGTCGGAGGAATTAAGGGCACTGTCTTATACTGTAGTAGATTTTCTTTAAAGTTATTTATTTATTTATTTATGGTACCAGGGATCGAACTCAGAATCTTGTGCTTGCCAGACGAACACTTATTTGACTAAGCTAATTCCCCAGCCCTGCAGTAGATTTTTTAAAAAAGAGAAACATTCACCATATTTTATGATCAAACTGTATACATAGTAAAAGACCCCAGATCAGAAAACTTCACATAATATATTATCTAATTCATATTCACATTTTCTATTTGTCTTATTTTTCATAACATATTTTCAATTTAATCTATTATAATCCAGTAGGCACTGCAACTTGCTGTCATGTCTTTTGAATGTTACAAAATCTAAAAGTTTTCTTTGGCCAATTTTTTCTCTTGTGGTTGACATTTTTTGAAGAGTACAGAGCAGTTATTTTGAAGAAGGTCTTTCAGTTTGTGTGGTGTTTTCTTGTAATTAGATTTAAGTAATGCATTTTTTTGCAAGAATACTACATAAATGATCCTGTGTCCTTGATACTGCAAAGCACAGGATACTAACTTTTCTTGTTATTGGTGATGTTAACTTTATCACTTTCCAATAGTGTCTATCAGTTTTATTCACTGTAATAATATAATTTTCCTCTGTGCAATTATTTTCAAATAATATGTTCAGAGTTACAATGTTTCTAATCATACTTTCAAATAATTAAAAAATATTTCAGTATGTATTATATTGCACTATTTTAAAATTTTTGTTTTTTTATAATAAGAACAAAGCATGAGATCTGCTCTTACTATATTTTATTTTATTTTTGGTACTGGGGATTGGACTCTGGACTTTGTGCTTGTCAGGTAGGTGTTATTCCACTGATCTGTATCTCCAGCTGATGCTCTTACTATATTTTAAATTGTATTGTACAGTAGTGTTATCTATAGGCACAGTGTTATCTGCCAGTAGATCATTAAAATGTATCATGCAGTAGTGATAGTGTACACCCAGTGCTTAGCAGTTCACGGATCTCCACCTCCTGAAAATCATTACTGGACGTTTTGCTTCTATTTGTCTGTTTCAGTTCCTTTTAAGGGGAGTTGTATAGCATCTGTCCTGTGACTGACTTACTTCACTTGACAGAATGTCCTTGGGTTTATTCACACACCAAGATTTCCTTTCTGTACCCAAATTGCTACTGTGGTGTTAGCAAAAGGGCACCAAGAGAACTGATGATGATGATGGTGATGATGATGGTGATGATGATGATGGATTTAGTACAGAGTCTACAGGGTCTTACTACACAGGTAAGTCTTGTAGTGATCCTCCTATTTTCAGCCTTCCAAGCACTAGGATTACAGGTGTGCATCACCTTGCCCAGTCTCAATAGCTGCACACCCCAGGGCCAAGGCCAGTATGGCATGCTGGGAATTGAACGCCAGTCGCTGTGTCTGCTTAAGCAGGCACTTCAATCTGCTGAGCTATTTGGCTAGCCCTACTAAAAGTATTTTTGAACATAGGGTTTGCAGTATGAAGTCACTCTTTTGCTGTAGCAAAAGTAGATAAGTTAAGCCATCAGTAATAGCAGGCAGGTACTGCAGAACACACTACCTGGCATGGAAAGAAGGCAAGCCAGCCCACAAGGAGCAGAGCCGGCAGGGCCCTGTGCCTGAGTTCAGCTGTATCCTTGCCTTTGCTCTGTCCCCACGTATTTCACCCTCTTTGTTCTATGAGTCAGTGAAGTCACATCATTGCTTACAGTTTCTTCTACTGGTTATGAAATGAATTCCAACTATCTACCTAATGCAGCACATACATTTATAAGGAAGACACATGCAAATTATACTGTCAGCCTTAAATATTGCTAAAGTGTATGTGAGCAGGAGTGTGGATCACAAAGGCAGGCATGGTGTTTTGAGGCTGTGAATCATTTCAGATGAAAGCCAACATTTCCATTAAACAGTCCAATTTTAAGAGTCCGGTTGGATCCATTCTGACCATACACACTGCAGGTGAAGCTTTCTGGACTCAGACCCTAAGATTTAGATTGGGCTGTGGAGGTTTTTTGGGAATTAATGAGTAGGGAAGGGAAGGAAAATAAATGGAGTTGAGCTGAGAGAAAGTACAGGTCCAGCTAAGTCGTGACTCGCCTTGCCAGTCAGTGTCCCGTATTTAGACAAAATTGCTGGTCCTTTGTAGTCCCTTCCTGCACAGTCTAAGTATGGCTGGCACTGAGGGGTGGGAGCCCAGGCTAAGTGACAGCCTACAGCCGGGTCTACTCCAGAGGCAGCTGAGGGCAAAGGGGTCTGCGCACTGTGCTCTCCATTCCTGGGCAGTTTCATCGCTGTGTGTACAACACCAGCATATGCAGAGTGACCGAATGGTGTCTCTGTGAGCACAGGTATGCTGTTCTCGGTTAATAAAAATTAAGCATGTGCATTTATATAGTGGTATGTCTTTTCCTAAAAAGCTATTATTATTATTAAGTTTTTGATGCACATGCAAACAATGTTATCTTATAATGGAAAAATAGCAACAACTGAGACTGAGTTGTTAAAGGAAACATGGTTAGTAACATGTAGGAAAAATTTCTGTCCAAATCCATTTACTTTCTAGATTATAAAGGAACTTTAAAAAAGTTACTTGCTATTGAAGTTGTTTTTTTATTTGATTTGGGCTGGAGTAACTTCTTAAAGGAAATGATAGCACAAAACTACAAGTGATCATTTGGATATTTTGATATCAAGGATGCTGTAGATTTATTTAGAAGAGTAAGTTGAGTGATACCTTACCAAGAGGCAGAATACATGCAAGGAGAATAAGATAAATAATGGAAAATAAAAAAAAGTTTTTTTTTCTTTTTTCTTTTTTTTTTTCTGTAGTAGGAAGCAGGGGCAGTCTAATAGATCATAGTGACAAGGGAGTGGTGGTAACTATAAAAGATATTCTTGGAGTAGATATTCCACAATTCAAACTACTGGCCTTAGTCCAGGCCTTTATATCTAGGTCTTAAAAATGATATGTGTTTGAGCATCACAGAAGGTTTTTTTTTTATTGGAAATTGCTATAACTAAGGACAGGTATGATTGGAATTTGGAAGGCAGCATTTATCATTGCTTAAATTGGATTGCTTATATTTATAGTTCTTTCAAAAGTACCAAACATGGAGGGCTTCTGCTTGGAACAATTCTACAATATTCTGTGTTAGCTCAAAAAATATGAGAATGAGTACTTTTGAGACTTGATTTTATAAATTCAGTTTGACAAATACACAGTGTGCCTTGAAAACCGATACTCTGAGGTCTAATCAATTCATGTCACCGAGTGGTATTTATCTAGGAATGTGTGCTGAACACAAGCATCCTGGAGTGAAATAAATAACTACAATAAAAAACCCAACCATAGCTTAGCACCTTCTGAAAAATATGAACAAAATATGAGACTGTATAAATATTAACGTACATACCTTATAACTGAACATTACATACATTGTAAGTTCTACATATGTGGAATAAAGACTCAACGCCAGAACGTTTTTTTCTATGCAACTGTGTCTACAGGATAACAAAATAAGTTGTGAACTTAGACAATAAAACGTTAATTTTCTGCTTAAAAAGTGAGTGTTTAAAATTATGCAGGTGCCTAAAATTTTAGATAGCTACTTTATTGTCCTCTGAGTTTATAAAATGATAAGCTATCATTAGAGCCTGCTTATTTGTATCGAGTAGCAACATTATTTATGAAAGTAATGGTTAGGCCCATGAAAGAAAAAAATAAGCAAGTATGAACACTGGAAACCACTTTCTAACCTTATGTAGTACTGTCTTTTGTCCAGTGGAGGTCTAGGGTGTGTTTGCAGCCCTCATGGGGAAGTGAGGTTCCACAGTATCTGCTGTGAAGAAGAACACAAAGATGCTTCTGAGAGATAAGTCTAGGGTTGTCATTGTCACACATAAGTGGAAAAGGTTGAATAGCATTTTTGAAGATCATTTCAATGTACATTTAAGAAAATGAGCAATTTGTATGATGTCAGGCACCATCAATTGAACTGTTTGTGCCCTTGCTTTGATACATTTGGCCCCCTAAGTTGATCCAGCTTACTTGACTAAATAGTTTAAGGTCCTAAGTTGAAAAATATGGAAGGGGAGTAGTTACGTTGACCCAGTTTAGCAGCATGGTATTGAAAGGAGATATGAGGTCATGTAAGGAAATTGAGGGCCAGATATTGTATCATCAGGCAGTATGCTACTGCCATAAATAATAATAATATTTATAATAACAATAATGGTAATGACATTGATAATGTCAAGACTAAAATTTAAAATTTCCAAAGAAATGACAACAGATATAATGGTTAGAACTATAAAAACTGATTTAAAGAATCTTGCCAAACAGACCAGACATTTTATTCCACTGCTAATAATATAAAAGAGCCTAAGTTGATAACTGTTCTACTAAATAGAAATATCTCAGTGAGAGAGGGGAACAAAATTAGCATAGCCTTTGGGTTTGATGTAAGATTTGATGAGAGATGGAAATTGAGAAATATAAAAAAAACAGAGATAGTTACCTTGCTGAGTGAAATGGTTTCAGAATGGCTAATGAGAAATCTCAAGAAACTGGAGAATCTATCACACTTGCCACTAGTTAAAAAGTTGCTGCTTCCTGCTATTTGCCACACAGAAGAATATTTCTAACTCTGATAGAAGACATAATGTGTTTGGCCAGCACTGCTAAATTGACTTAAGAACAGATTTATATGCACTAGGAAAGCAAATAAAATTATAAACTCAGGGCAAGAGACATCAAAATATTTATTTAACATAAACAAAAGAAACACATTTGAAATTACTTCTCATGAAAAATTGACTGTAAAGGTAATTTCCTCCAATTGAAGATATATAGCAGCAATAATTTGGAAGGTCCCCAAATGTCACTGAAACAATATGGCCTTGAGAAGAGAGAAATTGGACAGATGGAACCATGCAAATGTCACTACTGGAAATCTGAACAGGAGGTGACTGATGTAATAAAAGCAGCTTGTAACCAGAAATCCCAGGACCTGACTTATTGTAGATTTTCGGGTACATGAAGTCCATGAAAGCACTTAGAGTTGGTGCATGACACGGGGTGAGTTAGTCAGAAAAATATTGGATTTAATCAGATTCGAAAGCATGAGATAACTGTAAATAGCAATAGTATAAAGTCCCTAAATTTTACAACATTTTACTTACTTTGTATAAATGATTGACATTAGTTTTTTTTATAGAATATGTGTTCCACTGAGAGAGAAAGCCTTCATGAAGGAGTTTCCAGAGTTTTATGAATCAGAACAAATAAATGAACTATTTGAGGACGTTATTTGCTTTCAGAGCCTGCTTGTTCCAGCCCTGACCACCCTGATACCCCCTCTTCACACCACCATGCTGCATGCCTTCACGACTGCTCTCTGAGTTTTCTCATTTCCTGGCACCCCCATTTCTACACAGCTGCCTCCACACATCACACACCTTTGCTTTTCTTTTTGAACCATTTCCTTTTTTTTTTTTTTAAATTACTCTATTTTTATTGCATTTAATAAGAAATAATGTGACAGTTTCAAAACACATTAGTAGTATATTCACGATAATTGATATAATGTATAGTGTTGTCTTCCTGGTAGCTATACAGAGCACAGGGTGTAGACATGATAATTTTTCTAATCATTATTGGTACAAAAAATTTCTTCTCATTGGACTAAGAGAAAGTAGTTGTATACATAATCCAGTGATCCATAATCACAGTGGCAACGATGGAAGCTGTTGATTTTAACCTTTTACAACTCAGCATACTAATCTAACTTTATGTTCTAAGCCTCATGGTTAAACTTTTATGCGCCCCAGCCATCACTTTCTTGTTTGATCTTTATAGGCAAAAATCACTATCAGCATCTTTGCTTCTGGCTTCATAGTATGGCAAGTTATCTAAGTGTACATTTGCCTACTAAAATGTAAATTCATTAAGGTATGAGTTTAATAAAAATCATTCCTACATTTTTGTTCAAGTAATTAAATGTCTTATGCATACAGTAAGCATCTGTTAACTGAATAAGTATATCACAACCTAATTTCCAAAGTTAATAAATTATGAAATAGTGGTTCAGCCCACTTATAATTCTCTTTGCTATTTGGAGCATATATTAAGATGTAGGCTGTCTCTACTTTTCTTTCTTTCTGCCAACTTGTGCTGCCCATGTAGTATGCGGTAACTAATATTACCCAATTATTAATTGCTATTCTAATTAATTAGGTAGCATTATTTAAAGCTGCTTAGTTAATGCTCTTGGCTTCACTCTGAAGTTTATCAGCTCTTTTATTAGTGCAGCCTATGCAAACATGTGTCAAGGTATTAAGCTGTGTCCTTAAGAAAAAAAAAAAAAAAAAACTAGTTATGCTTTTAGGGCCTAGTTACATTTTAAAAGCATTTTTGCTTTAAATTTTTTTTTGTGTGAAAATTGGGTGTGTGGAAATCTTCATGTAACATGTATGGTTCTTTTTTAAAACGTTAAATATTGGCCAAAGTTTTACTATTAGAAGAATTCACATTAAAGATAAAACTGTTTTCTTAATTCTCTCAATCAGATCTGAGGACACACATTCTTATTTTTGCAAAGTGACCCTTTGTTGGGTTAGAATTCTGCTGTTGCCTGTAGCCACAGAATGCGATCCAGTTTTGAACAGCCACTCCAGGCATATCCCACTCATTTATATTCCTTTCTGGCAAATTTAGGCTGAGGAGTTTATCCTTATTTTAAAGCTGCTTTTCAAAAAGAGTCTTGATGAACTGATCAAGTTTGGGCATACCAGTTCCTCAACATGAATGTAATTATTATATGTCGCAAACATATACTGATTTTTAAAAAGGGGAAAGGGGGATGACAGAGACTATACTTTCCTTCAAACGGCCTCTTTGTCCTGGGTATGAGCTAGGTAATTTCCTCTAGCATCTCACAGAGTTGCGCGTGGCCCTGAGATGCGGCTCCAGCCAACGAATGGAGACAAAGACACGAGCACCATTTTCCAGATTGCTCCCTGAGTCCTCCAAGGGGTCGTCCTTACTGTCTTTGTTCTTGTAGTGGGTTCTGCAGATGGACGTAAGGACCTAAGGTGGGGTAGAGCCACAGAACTGGGGCCTGGATCCTTCCGTGATGCTCACTGCAGGAAAGGTGACCTATTGACTTGAATGTTGACTGCTAGATGAACGAGAAATATATTGCTATGATCAACGTTTACTCACTTAGCTGTTTGTTATGGCAATGAGCCTGTGCTAAGGAATTCAGAGTGCTGGTAACCTGGAAGTTGTTTAGAGGTAGTCTTGTCTGAGTATCTGATCCTTGATAACAAATGTCAAGTAGGTAGAGGAAGGGTAAGAATGAGTGACTCCTCCTATGTGGTGGCTCTCTTGAGTCTGTTAGGAAGGGATGCATTTGAAACTTGGAATTCAATTCAATACACAATTAAAGGGTGCCTAGTATGCAGAGCCGTGTAAATAAAATTCACCAGTAGAAAGAGGTGAAGGAGAGAAATGTTGGGTCATCCCTGACTTTTAAAAATGATTTCTACTCAGAGAAGCCCTATCATTAACATCAACAACAATCCTTTTTAGACAACCTGCTTTAATGCTTTCAGCTTGTCTCCAAGGTCAGTGGAATGATTTTGTGTTCCTGTGCTAGTTTTACTGAAAATTTGTTGAGAGGAAAATTTCAGCTTCAGCTTTCTTTGCAGCCGTCAAGAGCCCTGGGTTAGCCAAACCAACCCACTTTTGTCTTTATGAACCATTAGGCTGAAAACAAAATTAATTTAAATGAAACACTCATGTGTACCCTAGCTTGCATATTAATTTTAGGTCAAATAGTGAAGCTATGAAATTAAATGTTTATGTGCGATATGATTTCAACTACCTACTTATATGCCAGTGATATACAGGTAACTAATGCATAATCATTATATATACAACAACATATGTATTTAGATTTCCAACATAATTTTTAATCAACTGAAATTAGTTTATGTTACTGCTGTTACCTGCTGCTATTAGGTACTAGATGTTGAACCCAGGGCCTTTCATGTGCTATGCAAGTGCTGTACTACTGAGCTATATCCCCGGTCCTCGGATGATCTTTGAAGTGTTCAGTCAGAAGAGGCTGTGTGAGGAGAAGGCTGAAAACTTCTCTCTACTCTGCTCACCGTGGGATATGTTACCTCAACTTTAGGGAGAGGACAAGGAAGCCATGTATCATGCATACGTTATCAAGTAAAACACTTAATGGCCTAAAACTTCCAGTATAACATTATTGTCACATATTTGCTTAATGCACCTCACTTTATGTCATTTTCAGGAATAGACAGAGAAGAACAGAGAAGCTCGATATATGCAACGTTCAAGTGGAAATACATCTGTCAGTTCAAGAGCCATGTCACTACTGAATCCACTTCCTATTAAACAATAGCGATGCTACTAGTGAATACTGCTGCAATATTAGAATGCAAAAGCGACCTTTGATTTCTAGTGGGTCTGTCCACCCTACTAGCCTTTAGAATTTTCTCCATAATTTTGTCTGAAGAAGTAGACCTAGACTCAAATAATGTTACCTCCGACACCACACTTGGAGTACCTATTCACAGGAGGAATAGACAATTGATTTAAATTAAACTGATTAAATTAGTTTAAGTCTTTCCTTTGAACTAAGGGCTATAGTAACTGAATTGGACAGTTGGAGATTTCAGAGCTGTTGTTACAGAATGAACAGAACTAAAGATTATATACCAGAAAAGGACTCAGAATTTGTTAAATAGATGCCAAAGTATTAGATTTATCGTTAGCAAATCTAAATTCAAAAGCCTTCTGGATCCCAGGACAAAGTGGGCTGGCTTCCTACTCCCTGTTCCTGCAGCTGACATTTCATTCCAGTGGCAGAAAGAGAAGCTTCCCACCCTCAGGTCTCTCCCTGCCTGCTCTTCTTGTACAATGAGTATCCTGGGATAGAGAGCACACCATCCTGGAGGGGTGAAGACATGCGGATCTGTGGGCAGGAGAGGTCCCAAAAGAGAAAGAAGCAGGAGGATCCCAGACTAGAACTGCACAGGTTCTCTGTTAGTCTTATCCATCAGAAGAATTACTCTGGAAAAGAAGCAACAGCGAAAGTGTAGACTGGGTGTACTTCCTTCCTGATGCTCTGCACAGGGAACACATTTGGTTTTGTGGTCAAAGCAGAAGGCTGGGGGAAAAGGGATTATTTTGTTTATATGACCTCCAAACCAGTGTTACAAGGCAGGGTTATGAGGTAATAGGGATTAGGAATCTGCAGAGAGAAACAGTGAGAACAAAACAGGGAGAAGGTCATTTAGCTGATGGAAAATATGGAGAAACAGCTCTTGACATCCCAGTTCCATGAGGCTTGTCTCCTATGATGGTTGACTGTGTCAACTTCTGTAAGAGAAGCTCAGCTAAGCTGGTGCAGTAATTCCACACCCTAGGGCTTGGAAGACCACTCTAGGGTGACTTGTTACCTGGATGGGATAAACAGGAAGTGAAGAAGGATGGATGGGCTTTTGTTGCTTCAGAATGGCTCCAGTCTTTGTCTATGTCATGGACGTCATCTCCTGGCTTCCAGTGCAGATTCTTCAGCTGCTGGCTTAGACTCTTTAGCCTTTCATCATAGGCTCATTGGCCTTCTGATACTGACTCACACTGAACCCTGCGGTGAACTCCAGACCTTTGACTGACTCATTTGGTCTCCAGTGTGTGAATACCCTCTGCACTCTTCCACATTTCACTCTGGAGGTGGTCACTGTAAGCCGACCTTATAGATTCCTTTACATTTGTTTATCCTGTGTTATATCTGTTTCCCTAGTAAAGTTGACTGACACATCCCTCTTTCCCTCATTAATTCATTTGGAGTCACCCAACTCCTGGTAATAAACTCATTTATTTTAGCTAAATCTTTTTTCTCTCTCTGGCCAACCCACACCAAGAAGATGCTCTTTCAACTGAAAATTTATTGTGAACTAAATATTGGGGTGTGTATCTGATAGTCTTTAGTTAATTCTGTGAAAGCTTGATTTGTGATAGATATAAGTAAAAGTTAAGCAATTAAAGAGAGTACTTAAAAGATTTATCATTTGAATAGCACTCCCCTAACCTTGTCTCATATAGACTCCAAATAATCATACAGAATGTGCTAAAGGACACTTAGAAATTTCTCCTTAAATTTTCATGTATGAGAGAAAATTATTAAACATTTTGTTAAGAAAGGATACAATTCCACAAAATTGCTGTTAGTACATTTGTTGCACCTCTAACATTTATTTGACATTATAAAATGTTCAAGAGCAGAGAAAAAGATCATGTTATTAGATTGGGCCATATGAATTTTTCTTTTTTCTTTTTTGTAGGTTAAAGTGATTGAACATTGGCAATTTCATATGCATTTACCTCATTCATTATGTGTCATAATAGTGTTAATGGCTTTGTGTATATGAGAAATGAGTTTTTTTTTTAATGCAGAGAACTGAGTCGACTTTAGCCTAAAGTGTAGGAAAATAGTTTTAATATTAGTTCATAGCTTAGTTGAAACTCAGCTGTGTAAAATAAAAAAAATGACAATATGAAAATCTTTTTCAAAAATGTTAAGTTTCTTCAACCTTAAAATGCTGACATGACAGCATTTTGGCTGCTTAACCTATCTTTTCTAAGATGATGTTACTATAGACGGTACCTTTAGAATTTTCTTATATAGTAAAAATGATGGAGAGTATATATCTGCCTTCAAAACTGTTCTTGATACTTTACTGGAACAATCCAACGATATATGCAGTAGCTGGAAGCAGATGACACAAATATAAGGAAGCAGAAAAAGGTGAAGGCTACCTAGGCCATTCTTTCATCATGCATTCTTTATTCTTTCATTTATTCATGTGGTGACTTGTTGAGCACTAGAGGTTATCGTTGCTAACTTCAGGGGAAGCAGATCTTGGGAGTCCATAATTTCTCTCCATTTAGCATTGTATTTTGTCTCTGTTTGTTGAACAAGAATAAAAACGCTGCCTTGTAGTCCACTTGGGGTTAGTAGACAATGCCTTTGAATTTATCTCCCCTAAAGCTGAACTAGAGCGTGAGGAAGAAGTGACCACTGTCTCTCTGTTTCTGCCTGCTCCCAGCAAAGCATATATTTGATTACTGCTGAAATTTCTGACGTTCTTTAATGAGGGGTCTTGAACTTCTTGAAATACTAGAACTGTAAGATAGAACAGAGATGAGGACTTGCATTTCCTTTCTGTTGAATACTACGGAAAGGAAGGCCCTTTCTTTGATTAAACTTTCAAAAGGCCTCTGTCTTGCCTGTGTGAATTCTCTGTCCTTGATATTTTTCAGTCAGCTTTCCTGTATTCTCCATCTGGACCCCACATCTCTCTCATGGGTTTCAAGGTCTGTTCCCCTCCCACCAGTTCTTTGTTGTGATCTGAGGGCTTCAGGCTTTGGTTTTGTCCAATCTAGAGGTGGATAGAAATGAAATGGCCTCTGTTCCACCTTTGGATCCACCTATGGGGGAAAATTAAAATTCTCTAATTCTGGTTCAGTTTGGCCTCCAATGCAAAGGTTGGTTTACTGACTAAAGGTACCTAAGAAATGGAAAGAACTAAAATTTTATAGGCAATTCAGCACTACATCGAAGGTTAAAGCATACCTTTTCTAGTAACATGATTTCACTTTGTCAATGGTAAGGTGACATTAATGAATGTAATTATTTTTACTGAAATTGTTTGATTTTCTTAAATTCATTGTCTTTAAATATATACCACTTTTGAACTGGTATACATTTTTTTCTGTGCTGGAGGGAGTATTGCTAGTTCCAATTAGATTCTATTGGATTTAAAATCTCCTGGCTGATATAAGTAGGTAGAGAAGTGGCATTGCCAGTCCATCCTACCAGTCAAGCTAGAGGGATGGTGTTAGGCCTGGTGGAATAAAAAAGAACAATGCATTGGACTGGTTATCAAAACCCTGACTCCATACATAGAATGTGTATATAGAATCCACATACATGTAACATATACTTGTATCACATATATGCTGAGGTCCTATGCTTGCTAGATAAGTGCTCTACCACTGAACCTTCAAGATGAAACTATACTGTTAAATAATTCATATCATCTTGCCCTAAATAGCATGCTAGCCAAAAAGAGAATTTTAGTATTCAATAAAAGAAATTCTGGATACCAAGGCAACTTTAAAAAGTCACGTGAGATTGATCTGTAATGATTTGTGAAATATTTCTACTCTTGTTAGTCTCACTTATTACTTAGGCTTAGGTTGTGAGGTGGATATTGTTATTTCATTTTACAGATAAAGCACAGAAAGCTGAAATTACCTGGTCAAGTTTACTTGGACTTAGTCATGGCTCTGCAGTATAGTTGGCCTAAAGAAGAAAGAAAACTTTTTTTTCTGCCTTCTTTCCCTCCTTTTCTCCCTCCCTCCCTCCTGAGATTTTTTATAGAAATTGGCTCACAAGATTATGGAGCACAACCAACCTTTTTTATCCAGCATCTGTTAGCCAGAGAACCAGGAAAGTCAATGGTTTAGTTCAGTCTGACTGAGGCCTGAGAGGAGAAGGATTTGAGGGTATAGACATCAGATTTAAGCCTGAAGGGCCAAGATACAGAATAGTGAACTACTTAGTCAGGAGGCTGTGGAAGAGTGTAGGTGAGATTCATGGAATGACTCCCACGGCCACCTCATAGAACTTGGACGTTGAGGAAACTGTGGGTCCAGACAGTCCTACCTCTCAGATGCTGGGGGGGGGGTGTGTGCGTAGTGTTGTGTGTCAGTCAGCTTAGCTAAGGGATGCCCAGGAGCTGGGAAAATATTTCTGTTTTCTGAGAAGATTAGCTTTTGGTTGGTAAAGAGTAAAAGCAGAGGAAGAGTGAATCCTGACACACTCTCTCCTGGGGAGAATATTCTTTTTTGTTTTTTACTTTTTTCCTGTTGGACATCAGCATCCTTTAGCTAAGTCAGCTGATACACGACACTACCCATCAGCCCTAGCTTCTAAGAGTTAAAACCATCAGTCCAAGTTCTGGAATATAGCTTGCGGAGTCCTTCCCTGGGTCTCAGTCTACATTGTGCTACCGCATCTAATATTCTATAATAATTTCCGTGCTATTTCAGTTAGCAAGGACACACTGTGCTTTTTACCACCAACTACTGACTGACGGAGGGAAGAAAGTCTTTCCTAGGCTTCTAAGGTCTGAGAAAGATTCAATGACAACTGATTATTTTATATTCCTAAAATATTTCATTGCTGTGTTATTAGATTGGATTAATCAAAAGTGAGTAAGAAAATGAAGTAAGATATCATAGTGTTTATTGATTATGTAATCATAGGGACAAAACTTTGAGTACTTTGTGACTCTGTTATCAAATTATTCTTTAAAACATATTGTTCATAAAACTATTGTATATATCAAGATGGCATTCTGTGACTCATGGATAAGTGTGCTACATGGGTACAAATAAGTCCTAATATAATGTGGAAGTCTTACCTAGTCATTATTTTTTCTAGTCATTAACTGAAATACTTTCGTAAAATGGAACTTTCCGCTGAAGTTGAGCAGTAGTAACAGCAGTAGTAAAAAATGTCCGCCTAGAAGTCTCTAAATAAGTTTCCTGGGTTACCTCCATAGATTGGAAAAATTTATAGTTCCTGGACCATACCTGTGTATCTCCCAGTCTCCTTTCTCATTCTTATTGCAAAGTGCCAAAAGTGTATAATACTTGCTTGTAAACACTTCTACGGTCTACTTTTAAATGTCATCGTGATTTTATATAATTTTACAGGATTTAGTGCGGGGCCTATGTGAAGCTGTATAACTTGTTATTTATACTTGTGCTTCTCAAACTGGGACTCATTCAGCAGGTCAGCGTGGAGCCTCGGTCTCTGCATCTCTAGCAGTATTCTAGCTGATTGTCTTGGTTCCTTTTCAGTTGTTATTGGAACAAAATACCTGACACCCAAAATTAAGGAGGGAAAGGCTTACTTAGCTCACGGTTTGTGGAGATTCCAGCTCATGCTCAGCTGTTCCCAGGCAGAGTGGCACATGGTAGAGGGCAACCGTTCATGGTGGTGGAAGACAATGAAATAGCAAGAGCAGAAAGGGAGGAGCATCAGCTACCTCAGAGGTGGAGGTGGAGGTGGAGGCGGAGGGGGAAGTGGAGGCGGAGGCGGAGCCGGAGGCAAGCCTCTCTCCCTTCCTTACATGGCATCTAGGCTGTCTGGCCCAGGGCAGGTGTAGCGCTCACGCCCGTAATCCCAGCACTGGATCATGAATTAACCACAACTTCTAGAAGTCCCTGCATGACTGCATGAGGCCTTGGGGGGACGAGTAGACACAAACTGTAGCAGTGATGTTTATGTTTCTGCTCTGCACACCATGCTTTGAGTAAAAACTATTTATAAATTAAAGTTTTAAAATCCGAACTAGTTTCTGTTTAAGACAGCCCCAATAATTTGATCTATTGCTCCTCGCTGGGAATTACTTATTTTTTTACCAAAGAATCTAGGCATCTTTGAAATCTTTATTTATTTATTTTTATGACCGGCTCAGCCTGCCCTGAGGGCAGGGCTGGCAGCAGCATGTGGTGCCGGGGATCGAACTGCGATCCCTGCAGTCACCTGCAGGCGCTTTAGACCACTGAGCCATCCTGCCAGGCCCCTAGGCATGTTTGAAATCTTGCTGGAAAACATGGAGTTGAATTGTGTGTGTGTGTGTGCACATCAGGCAATCAACTAAAAGAGTAAAATGGTACTGGCTTTAATTTGATATTGAAACCAGAAGAAAGATAAGAAATTATTATGGTGGAATTTAAGAATGATCAAAATATAAGAAGATATTTTCTTAGTTCTAACTCTATGGGAATTTTTTATTTTGGTTAGTAATTCTTTCACCTGCAGATAAATATGTATTAAAGTGGGAAGGAAGTAAAGAAATTAGAATAGTTGAGACTGGGCATGGTGGTGCATACCTGTAATCCCAGTGCTTGGAAGGCTAAAAAACAGGAAGGATCATTATGAGTCTGATCTGTATAGTGAGACCCTGTAGATCCTGTACTAAATACATTAAAAAAGGCGAAAGAAATTAGGATCATTATTAAAAGTATTGGTAGAGTTTGTAATTGTGGGATGATCCTAAGGTTTTTATTTCTATGTTACATAGAGTCTACTTATTAATGTGGTTTTGGAGTGCTAAGCAGGTGTTGTAATCACTTCGCTACCCCCTGAGCCCTCAGCTTTTCCATCTGCACGTGGGGGTACCCATCAGTTTAAGCAGCATTACATAGTCAAATGCTTGACAGAGTTGCTTCACATAGAAAGGGCTCAAATTCTACATGTTTTATTGGGAATTATCTTCAACAAGCCAATGAGTCTAGATCCAATTTGATTATGATTCCTTCTGGAATAATGAATTTGACAAAAAGTCTATTGGCTTTAGCTGGTGTCTTAGTCACTTTTTACTGGTTTCTGGGACAAATACCTGACACTCAAAATGAAGGAAGGAAAGGTTTATTTAGCTCACAGTTCGTCGAGGTTTCAGTCCATATTCGGTTGGCCCAAGGCTGAGTGGAACAGGACAGAGAACACCTAGTTCATGGCAGTGGAACAGCAACAAAATGGTGGCAGAGGTAGCCAACCAAACAGGGCAGCAGAGAAACAGCAACAGCTCTAGTCTATCTCTCTGTCTCTCTTTATATTACATTCAGGCTCTCTGCCTCAGCTTCCGCCTTAGGCTATACCCATAATCCTATCAGCACTAAAACCCCTAATCCCAGGGATCATGGATCAAGTTTCAAACTCTAGAAGTGCCTGCCCCCTGACTAATGAGGCTTTGAGGGGACAACTAGACATAAACCATAACAGTTGGTTAGTAAGATGGCCTTGTAAAGACTAGTCTGACACTATGATTATCATATCATTATCAGTCGAACTGGTAAGTGCATACCAAGTATTTCACCTGAAACAAACTGCAGATATAGAAATGAAAGAAATTTTACATTCAGATTCTTATAATTGGAAGTTGTCACATTTGCAACTTTTGGCTTAGATGTTTTGGTATGAGGATACTTATTATTGCCATTTTTTTATGAATCTGTAAAGAATGAAGTATGTATATTTTGTCTTTGTGAATATTTAGCTATGTAATTGCCCGCAAGCCTTGTGATAGATTCTATAAACATACAGATTAATATTCAACACATTAAATGTTCTGTATTTATCCAGCATGTTAGACACTTTCATTTCAACCCCAGAAACTTTTTTTCCAATTGAAGAGGCATTTGTACAGTGCTCACATCTGTAGAATCCCTAACACTGTATTTATGTAAAATTACACTTCAGTATAATTGCCTGGGTAATTAACATTCAAGAAGAAATTATTTATTCAGGAGCACAATACGCAATTCAGTTTCAGTCTGTGACAAAGAGGCTTTTAAATGTTAATCTTATGAAAGAAAATGGAGCGAACAGTAAAGGCAGTGGATTAATACAAGAGGCAGCTATTTACAGAATAATATTTTCCCTCACTGGGAATTACTTATTTTTTACCAAAGAACCTAGGCATGTTTGAAATCTCACTGGGAAATACGGAGTTGAATTATGTGTGTGTGTTCACATCAGCCAACCACATAAGAGAGTAAAATGGTCCCAACTTTAATTTGATACTGAAGCTAGAAGAAAGACAAGGAATTACGGTGGAATTTAAGAATGATCAAAATATAAGAAGATATTTCCTGAGTTCTAACTCTACGGAAATTTTTTATTTTGGGTAATAATTCTTTGAAAATAAATGAATAGGCTCTATATTATCTTTCCCCTGTCAGCGAATTTTACTGTAACACCTCATAACTAGGAGCATGTCTCCCCAAACCTCCCTCTTGATACTGCTCTTCTGTTTTGTTCCCTTTTCCAGAAAATAATCTCTAAGTAGCAATTTACAATAATAAGGATCCTTCAAGTCTTCTATTCCCACTGAGCCAACTCCAATCAGGCCAATACTCACTGCCATTTCAGTGAGGATATTATTTTCAGTTGAAGTTTACTACTGATCTCCATACTGCAAAATCCAACAAGCAGTTCTTAGCTCTCATCTTGGTTGAGTTGTCATTCACTTCTCTGGGCAACTATCTTTCATAGGCTTTGGGACATTACAACTTCGCAGCTTTTGTCCTACCTCTCTGGCAGCTCATTCTCAGATTCCTTCATAAAAAGTGGCATTTGCTTCTTTACTTCTTTCCAGCCTTGGCTCAAATAGCTCATACAGTGAAGTCGACCCATTCTACCATATTCAAAAGGCCACTACAATGGGGTTTCCTCTCTACAAGTTGTTCTTGTCCCGCTAGCATCAGTTTTTATCCACATATACTATGCTTCCCTTATCTACTTATCAAGTAAGTGTTTCCCTCCCCTGAAATAGCAGCTCCACACGATCAGGAGGTCTGTCTAATTGTTTATGGCTGTATCCTCTATTCCAGGAATAGATGATAATTAAAATAACTGAATGATAAAGTTCAAATCAGTACCATGGCCTACAGATCCTGTGCGACCTGCCCAGTCTTTTCTCTCTAGCCTCTTATTTTCTTTCTCCTTTCTTTTAATTCCTGAAACAAACCGAGCCCTTTTGTATTTATGTCTCCAAGTCCTGATGCTATTCTGTACAAATAGATGATGAGCACACCACTCTGTCTTTCTTTGCATATCCAGTCCTGCTTAAACTTTAGCTACGGATTAGCTATTAACTCCTAATGGAGGCACTCCTTAACCTTCATATTTTCTTTTTTTTTTTTTTGTATTATTCTCTACTACTCTAATTTTTTTTTGCTTCATTCATATCTCTGAGTTCTGATTGTAATTTTCCTTTCTAATTGTCTATAATTCATAGGCAATGAATTCATTCTTTTAAAGTATATACTTTGGTGGTTATTAATGTATGCGTAAAGTCAGCCCACCATCACCAATAATGCTACAATATATTTACTATGTCACAGAGGACCCCTGCGTCTACCAGCAGTCATCTCTTCATTTACCTGTATCTAGTCGATTTTCTATCTCTGACTCTGTGGTTTTGCCTCTTCTAGAAATGTCGTTTAAATGGAATTGTATGTCTGCCCGTTTTGTTCTTAGTGTAATGTTCTCATAGTCATCGATGGTGTAGCACGTTTCAATACTCATTTGTTTTTATGTTTAAATAATACCTTGCTGTATGAATAGAAAGTATCTGTTTATTCATTAATAGGTTGATATTTGGATTACTTTTGCCTTTTTGTAGATTATAATACTACTATTAAAATTATGTTCAATTTTTCATTTTATTTATTTTTTATGTGTTTAGTACAGGGTCTGTAGGGTCTCATTACACAGATTGGACTCTTAGCGATGTTCCTGTTTTCAGCCTCCCAAACTTTGGGATTACAGGTATGCGCCACCACACCCAGTCTCAGTTGCCATTTCAGCGTGCCCTGTGGGTGGGACCAGCATGGTATGCCAGTCAATATTTGATAAAGACACATATTTTAGTATATCTTGGGTAGGAGCTGGAGAGATAGCTCAGTAGAATAAGTGCTTGCCTGGCAAGCACAAGGGCCTGAGTTCAATCCCCATTTCTGCAAGAAAGAATATTTATATCCATATCCATCTCTATATCTATATCATCTATCTATCTATCTATCTATTTATCTATCTATCTATCTATCTATCTATCTATCTATCTATCTATCTATCTATGTGTGTGTGTATCTATCTTGGGTAAACACAATTTTTGATAGTATGTTTATTTCTTTTTATTTGTTAATATTGAGCAGAGGATATACTTAATGTGGAAAGGAATCATACTGTACTATCTACTTTTAAACACCTAGTGACTAGGGCAATTATTGACAGACGACAAATACTCAGTGGGTTGTTTTTTTTTTTTGTGTGTGTGTGTGTGTCTTTTTGAGACAGGGTCTCACTATGCAGTTGAGGCTGGACTTAAGCTCACTTTGGTAGCCCAGGCTGGTCTCGAACTCGCACCGATCCTCCTGCCTCAGCCTCCCGAGTGCTGGGATTACAGGAGTGTGCCACCTCACCCGGCTAACTCAGTGGGTTTTGTTATAAATATTTTGTGTCCAAAATCCAGTGAATACAGCTGAGTACTAACATTCCCGCTTAGTAGCACAGTGTGTGGTAAAGTACTGATGGTTTCTCCTCTGGACATCAAGGTTGGCTGGGAGTCGAGGTCCATTGCTTCTCCCTAACATTATGAAAGAACATTATATCACATATTATCTTGAGAAATGATCGAAATTCAAAATGCAAGTTCTACTGAGTGAATATGGCTTTTGTAGAAAAACTGCAACACCATTAAAATTTGAGGACCATCTCCATGTCTACTGAGAAACAAGGGCATACAGGTAACCCCCCAGGCATCAACCCTCCTCAATTCATGGCTTAATGGAAATACTATAATCATATTCAGAGCTCTGTGTAGTGTCAGAGCAGTGGATTTAGCCAAAGCATCTGGCTAGAAAGTTTCTCTCTGAGCCTGAACTAAATCCATAGCTGTAAGTTCTCAATACCTGTGAGTCTTACCTCTTCATTCAATAGAAAATTTCAAGAGACCATGCCTCCTAACTGTGCTCTGTTAAGGTGAGCGTGTGGGGTGCCACAGGCAGCAGTTCTCTACTTTGCTCAGAGTGACTACACACTTCTCAGAGTACAGGGCTTTCATGTACAATTTCATCTGAAGAGCACCACAAAGCCACAGTGATACGTAAAAAAATAATTTAGTCACTGAGCACAGCAGAAGATTGTCAAGTTTCACTCAGGGCTAATTTGTGGTGACTTGGAATTCCTCCGTCAGTTAAAAGAGGGAGAGATTGGTCTAATGCTGTGGCTAGGAGGGGAGATCTCAGACAGACTCCCGGATGAACCCACTGGGTGGGGACGCCTTTGGGGAAACCGTGGGGGCCATCCTGTGGCTACACGTTAGAGGGACGAGGAAAAGGCCGTGTGAGGGAGGACAATGTGATGTAGTTTTGGGGTCACTTGTGGAAGGTGTTGGGTGCTGAGTGGCATTTGCATCCACCAACTCCTGCAAATACCAAGGAACCATTATGGTGGTTTAAACAAGTGACATGATAAAAGTGGCTTCTTAGGAAGATAAAGCCGTAGCAGAATAGCATGCCATCCTGGAAACTGAGATAAGCTTTCAAGAGGCAGGTAATTTGATTAAATTGCTTATTATTCATTCAGTGAGTTAAGGGCTTGTCATTTAATTCTTGGATTGCATGAAGATTTTTCTGTTCGCTGTACACTGGTGCATTTCGATGAGGGAGCTCACACAGTTTCGGTGTTCAGATGCTACTGTGAATTTAAATTCTAAAGGGCTAGGTTGTTTCAGGTTTGTCCTACTTGGTGCTAAGTTTGGTCAATTAGGGTTAAATTAAGCTTGAACTCTTAATAGTCCCTTCACTAGTTACATGCATATTTTTAGTTTTTGGTGGGAAAATATATGTGTCTCTCAGCTGAATAGAAAGTACAATTGTACACTGTTGTAGAATTTCAAGGTATTCCCTAGGTGGTTATGGAGTGACCAGCAAAGCCCTCGGCTTTCTAGCGTATCAGTAGATAGAGGTTCATTTCCTATTGGCTAATGTTCTTTGAATGGAACAGGACCATTATTAGTCCTGATTCATTAGGCTGATATCCCTTATAATAGAAGTTCAACAAAATTAAGGAATAAAGACTGCTTGCATATTTGTCCATGCACTGAGGGGAGGAAAGGTTAGATAGAAGACGTGATGAAAGGCATACTCTATAAGAGATTGAAACCATAGTGTATTTAAGGAAGATGAACTCTATGATAAGCAGACTTCTAGCAAATCATCCAAAATATGTGTTAGAAGAAACACCTGTTGCTTGAGAAAACTGTAGTTACATTTTGTGTTACATTTCCTATGAAAAAAACCACTTGTGATAATGGCTCAGAGTAGTTTTAAGTTTTATTAGTACATGTTTGCAATACATATAAGTTACGTTCATCTTGGGGAGCGCGCACATGCGCAAACACACCTCGGTTCTTTTTTATTTCCCTTCCCCTGCTTGCCACAACCCTTCTCAACTCTAGATCCCCTTTAATATGTCACAGATGTGCAACAAAGACTCACAATAAATATAGATGTTAGATGCCCTAAATATTAACTAATGACAACAATGATAACAATAATAATGGCAGTGGGGGCAGGGACCTGTTTCTTAACATTTATTAGGAAAGATGAAAATGTATGTTTTGAGTGTAAGCTAAGGGTGTGGACACTTTAAAAATACAAAAATAATAAAGTTTGCCTTTGGTACTTTTCTTATTTTTTGTGGTACTGGGGATTGAACTCAGGACCTTGCATTTGCCAGACAAGCACTTAGTCTACCTAGCTATCTCCCTGGCCCAATAAAGTTTGCCTTTGAGGTGAAGTTGGGAAATGTGGGAAATAGCAAGAAGATGAAATGGAGAAATAAGAAGGTGATAGGGTTCAGAGCTTGCTCACACCTAGTAGACCAGGGAAGGGGCAACGATGCACCACTGCTTGATATCCCAATCGTGCAAACTGAGACTGATGACATCAGTCACTTTGATGGCTTGCTCGCTTGCTATGAGACCACAGCATTTCTTACTGAAGAATTCAGAAGCTTCCACATTATAGATAAGAGATACCTATACAGTGTGTTTGTGTGTGTGCACGAGCCTGGTCTTATGGATATGGGATTTAGGGAAATATTGGGAGTCTCTATGAGCTGTTGCAAGCATTACTAAGGAATCTGAAATAGGGGAGTGAGAAAATTTTAATGCAAAATGGCCCTCAAAATTCTCATTGATTTGGAGGTGGGACCTTGGGAAGGTGGTTAGATAAGTGGAGTGCTCCATTAATGAGATCATCATCTGGAGATGTTGCTGGGTGGTTATGTGATCTCAGGACGGAGCACTAGGGGAAGGAGGCAGGGCCTGGGGGCCTGACCTTGGAGACTGTCCCTGGTGCCTGGGCTCTTCCTCCCTGGGTCTTTCCATCTCTCTTTGCCTGCCTCCTTGTTACCGTGAAGGGATCAATGTCACTAATGCTCTTCTGCCATGACACTCTGGCTTATTTCAGGCCTACACCAAGGCCAACAGCCAGCCACGTACCGAGAGAGCCGAAATTGTGAGCCAGACCAAATCTTTTTGTAAGACATTTTTTTGTATTTTTGTCACAGCAACAAAAGATGAGCAAAGCCAACAATAACAAAGGAACACTTCCTAGCAGAGGCAAATATATCCAAACTGCTAACAGTGTAACTATGGAGCATTGAGTGTTATTTACTCTATTAAGTTAGCTTAGTATTCCCAGAGACGGCTTTACGTTCTTTACAACAAGAGAAAGCAACAAGAAAAGAATGGAAGGTCATGTAGTTAGAAATTAAACAGGAAACAGATCAGGAAGACTTGAAATACGGGGGGGGACGGGGGGAGGGCTTTTAGTAAAATGGAAATAATCAAAGGAGAAAAAGAAAATACAATTACAACATAAAGAACTAAAAAATCCCAAATCCAGCAGCTTGCACGTACTATGGCTGTTTTTATTAGACAACAAATTTTAGGGAACAGAAACAGAGAAAGAATGAAGTGAAAAAAATGGATTAAAAAGAGATCAGTACTAAAAGAGAGCGAGAGAGAACGAGAGAGAGAGAGATTGAGAGAGAGAGAGAGCGAGTGAGAGAGATATTAATATTTTGGTTAAAAAATTTGGAGTTAGAATTTAATTTAAGGAAACTGTCAAGTTCCTATTAGCTTTATGTACTACTTGTAGGAGTACAGGAGTTGGAGATACGAGGATGATCCCTTTAAGTTGTAGACCTTTCAGGACTGCAACAGAAATGCTACCAAATATTAGGAATAAGGTAGTTAACTTACTGGAGTGAAGGATGTTGGGAACGTAATGAGGCATGCTGGGAACGGAGTGAAGCGTGCTACTGTGCTTCAGCTTTTTATTGTCATGCAGCAAATTTGCCTGGTATTGTCATATATTCTACTTCTTCAAATACTGACAACTAATTAAAATGTTCTATAGGTCTTTGCTTTTGCTTACTTCACAGCCCCTTCTTATCATTTTTTGGTGTTAGAGTTGAGATTTTCACTTAAGAAGAAACGACGGTTCAGAACATTTCCATTTTTAATAACTCCAGAATGCTCTTATTAATTTTTTGAGTGAGAATATAAAATGCCAAGTGAGCCAGATATTTATGCTGGTATCAAGAGTGCTGTCTCTTTCTGCAAACAACTTGTATAAAAAGCAGTTAGTCATAGGGTTGCTTGGTGAGAGGACTGAAACTAGGATTTGATTTTAATTTGCACTCAACTCCATGTAAACTCAGGTGTAAACTACTTATATTCTTATTCTTTTTGCTCCTAACGCTCTCTGGTTGGTTGGTTGGTTATTTATTTATTTATTTAAACTCAACAGGAGTCCTGGTCCTACGGTTTCCTGGTTGTGGTAAGTGGGAAGAGTTCTGAGGGAAGGAAGAGAGAAGGGACATAGAATTTATTCCCTTAGACTCCTCAGGGAAACTCTACGTTGTAGAGTTATTGAGAAGTTTAAATACCACATATTTAGCATAATTCTGATTATATCTGTATTTATATCTATCTCTGTCTATCTGTATCTGTATCTATATCTATCTACATCTGTGTGCAGTAATTTTCATGTTCACAAGAATCATCAATACAGCTTAAGAAGTTAATATCTCCTGGTATTTACTCTGCGAAACTGCGACTTCGTGGGGTCTAGCTTTGTTGGTCTTACTTTCAGATTTCAGCACATCCTCTTTCTGGTATGCTGTCTCTACTGTGGGTGCCAAAATGAATTTCTTTGTGAATGAAACCCTCCAAAATTATCCTAATATAAGTATTCCATCTATTTTCTTTTGAAATTCTGAAAAATTATATACTTGAAGCCAAGTAATTTCTTTCTTACACTATTTTTTGTCTCCATTTCTGTTTCCAGCAGAGATGGCTTCACACGCAGTTCTATATATACTGCTTCTCTCCTAAATGTTCAACTAGATTCAGAAGTTGTATTGTTTAGAAACTTTTATTTTAACGAAAGTGTTATTCTCTCTAAAAATTATTATATCTAAAAATCTTATTCTTATCTACATTATTGATTATTCTATATATAATTTTTGAATTCTCCACTTATCTTCTTTCCGTGTTTTAAATTTTTTATAATCCTCCAGCTTTTCCCTCTTTTGGTTTCAGTTCTTCATTAGTTTAAAGATATTTTGGGTCTGTGGAGATAGCTTGGCAGTCTATGCACCTGCCTGGTAAGTGTCAGTGACGCAGGAATTAAAAACTGATCTGGGGTGGATGGCGTCCAATAGGGTACCTCCAAATGAGATAGGAAAAACCGATCCCTAACCTGAAAAGTACCTGAGATGAGCTCATGTTCTCTTAATCCAAAGAATGGATTTTAGGAGCAAACATAGATAATGAGCAGAGAATATTTATTGAGGGAAAGAAAGCTCCTGTCTCAGAGACAGACAGGAAGAGGGTCCTGAGTGGGGGTCCCCAGGAAGCTGTCTCTTCCAGGGACTTTTACAGAGGAAAACCACGTGGTGAGGCGGGTCTAAGGTTGTGGAGAAGACAGGGGAACTGGTGTAGGTGGGTATGAGGTGGGAACAAAACTATGGTCCACCAGTTTGATTCCAAACACCATTGCTCAGGTAAAATTCATTAACATTGGGATGCAATGAGAAGGCCAGTCCTGTAGCAAGTGGGTAAGAAACCAGCTATTGAGCTTCGGTTCCTGACTCTTTCTAGGCTCTTTCAAGGTAACTGATACCTATTTAGCATATCAATCCCTGATGCCCACCCTTAAGCAAGTATGTAGTTGTTTTGGTTTACTCTTGTCCTGAGATTTGGTGCACAGTGGAGGAGGGTCTGTCTCTAGTTGTAAAGTCACCTTGTCTTCCATGTCCTTAGGGCCTGGCCCTGACTGACTGCCTATAATGTTTCTATCTAATTCAGCTGCCTACAACACCAGGACCCAAGTTTGACCCCCAGCCCTGCATCCAAGCTGCACAGTGAGACTCTGTACCAAATAAGTAAGTAAATAAATAAATTTTGATTTTTTTCATTTTTGATGTTTCTAATCTTAGATTTTCAGGGTTCCAATCCCTTAGATTTATGAGTGGTATTTCTTATACGTTATGGGCAGTTTCCTTCAATTTATCTTCAGTTGTGTGTGTGTGTTGGGGGTGGAGATGTGGATCTCATAGTACAGGTTGTAGGAAATCCTTAAAAGGTATTTTTTTATTAAAAGTATCAAAGCATGAAAACTTTCTATGTTAATTTCTTGGCTTTGCAGTTTTTAAGGACACATACTTAAATAGATCTATGGTTTCCAACAACAAAAGAATTTTCTTATATTTTTACCCACTTAGAGCTAAAAGACCATGTCTGTTCTTCACAAGTGGAAGAACTTTTCCTAGTTGATTCTAGAGCTGAACATGCAAGAATCTGAAGGCCTTGGGTTTGGAAACGTATCTCCAAAATCTCCACGCCACACGAACCAGTACTTGTGTGTGTGAAATTCTAAAATACCAGATTAACTGCTCACCCTCACTCGGAGCTTCTGCCAAAGTTAATACCTGGAGACCTGGGGGAATCCTGTTTGCACCTGACTATTTCACTTACTTTTTTGCTGAGTTTAGCAATGAAAATCAAGACAGTTACATTATAACTAGATATTGTTGGAGTTTTTTTCTGGGAGGGATTTTAGGTAGTCATGCTGTCGTATTTCTGAAGGCATATGCTTGGGACTGTACTCGCTCTTCTGCTCAGATTTGTGTAGCAAATTAACAACACCGCTGGTGTATTTTGGTCATGGTTCGGTTTTCCTCCTTTGTTTTTTTTTTTTTTTTTTCTTGTTTCAGAACCTTTATTTGTTTATTCACTCATTTTTATGGCCGGCTCAACCCACCCTGAGGGCAGGGCTGGCGCAGCATGTGGTGCCGGGGATTGAACCTTGGTCCCTGAAGCCGCCCAAGCTTTCCCGAGGAGGCGTTTTAGACTACTGAGCCATCCCGCTGGGCCCCGGTTTTCCTCCTTTGACCACTGCAACAAATTTTCCTTCTACTAACGTACTGATCCCTCCCTCCAGAGCATCTCTCATTCTTGCCTTTGTTAGTCTTTCATGTTCTGCCTTTCATTTGGGCCTACCTCGTTGCTGCTGCCTGAGACTTCCCTATAGTTCAGATGGTTCTCAACCTGTGGGTCGCGATCCCTACGGGAGTCGAACGACCAAAACCCAGGGGTCGCCTAAAGCCATTCCGAATCATACCTGTAGCAAAATTACAGTTTTGAAGTAGCCACCAAAATTATTTTTTTTTTTGGTTTGGGGTCACTGCAACATGAGGAACTGTATTGTGGGGTCACGGCATTAGAAAGGTCGAGAATCACTGCTGCAGTTATTTTTTCATGGCCCTTAGATAGTGTCCTTGGATTTATCACTTGTTGGTTAACGCCTCCCAGCCTGTAGGGAGCAGCTGAAGCTGGAGAGGGGTCACACTTACAGAGAGCCCCAGGTGATCCTCTTGAGCAAGCTGCTCCACTGTGGAAAACACAAAGAGCCTGAAGTGATCTAAGCAAACAGGTTGCTAGGCATAGGAGTGTCACGTGACCTCAACCTTGAGGGTATAAATAAATGCACAGCAGTCCTGGAGCAGTACCTTTTCTTTCCACCAGAGAAAGGGCTGCCCACAACTCCAGTTTTCTGTTTTATATTTTTCCTGCCCCACTATCCTTCACCTCTAAGATTCTGAGAGTTTCCCTGGACCTGGCCAGCTTTTTACTGTGCTCACCGTTCTGTTTCAAAACTCCTTGAACTGATTATGCAACATTTTCATCTACTATCCCATAAGTTTCTCATATGTGTCCAGATCCAAATTCATTGTTTTGCTCTCAATTCTCACTTGTTCTAAATTTTTATTCTCAAAATTATTGTCAAATTCCGCAGAAAAAAAAAGGTCGTGGTTGGCCTTTAATGTTTACAATCATCTGAGAATAAACAATAACACTAAAACGTGTCCTATGTATCAGAAACACAAACCAAAGAATGAGCCTCCTGTGCTCTTTTTTCCCAGAGTAATTTCAAAATCTCTGTTTTTCAAGTTATTTTTTCTCACATCAAGTCATCTAAAGAGCTGTTTAACCTTTAAATATGAAAAGGGCAAGATTAATTGGAATCACAATCGGACTTCCTAGAAGAGGTGCTAAATAGGCTATAGTGCATAGGATTTTTGCAATGAAGACACAAAAGAACACTGTATGCTGAAAAAATAGCTATAAATCCTCGCAGGTAGTAGGAAAGATGTTATTGTCCTTTAAGGGAACTTGTTTGATAAATGATCTGTGTCCACACGGACACTTCCAGATCTGTGTTCTGACCACTCAGATTCCTTGATTCTCACATAACCTATGAACTTTCACTCATTTTGGATTTTCTTCACGCTTTTCCATACCTGTTGTACAGCAAACTTTCACTCACTATCAGAAACTCAGGTCAAATCCTGCCACTGCTGTGAAGTTATTGTTTTCTGAGTTAGTGTTAGCACTGTATTCTGCTATTAGAGCAGTAATTCGGTCCTGTTAAAGGATTTTTTTTTATTGTCATAGAATCACATGACAAAAATTTGCTTTCGTTTGACTTTCAAGTGCGTGTTGTGATTTTGTTGGCATATGCAAATGGCTGAAATGGATCTTTAGAACCTCATCTTGTAGGACTGAAACTATAGCTATGTATGAATAATAGTTCCATATTCCCTTCTCTTCCAACTTTTGCCAAGTACCTATTTTATATTTTTCTGAGTCAGATTACTTTAGTACCTCTAATACACGGAATCATGCAGTGTTTATCTTTAAGTGATTGGCTGATGTCATTTAGCATGATGTCAAAGCTCTCTATATTGCAGTGAGACAGAATTTTTCTCTAAGGTCTCATAACATTCGTCTGCAAACCCACACTAGATTTTCTTTATCCATTCATTCATAGTGGCACATGCGCGTTGCTTTCTTGTTTGTTTGTTTATTTATTTATTTGGTGCAGCAATTAAACTCACGACCTTCAGCCTGCCAGGCAGGTGGTTAAGCTGCTCTTTCTCCTGGCCCTCACATGTGAGTTATTGTGAATAATCCTTCAAAAACACGCGATGCATAATATCTGTTCAAGATTTAGTTTTTAGTTTCTAGATATTGTTGTAGTTTTGCACGTGAGCAATATAATACAAGTCACATATTTTATAGGCTTACTTTTATAATGAATCATCCAAAGAAACATAGATGAAGACTGCAGAAAACCTGTGCACACTCTAAAGACCAAAGACTCCAGTTGAGATCCTGGATCCCACACTAATGTCCTGTGTGTGAGTCAGCTGAAGACTTAGAGCTCATAACCATGCCTCCCAGAAGTCCAAGTGGAGGCTATGGCCCATGACAATGTCACACGCAGGCCTGCCTCACAGATCTGCACTCAGAGGGCCCAAAGGTCAGTGGCAGAAGCTAGAATGTCTATGCCAGTGAGATAAAGGATCTGTGAAATCAGGCTAAGGGATCTGAACTGGTATCAGGAAGCAATGCTCATGGTTGAAAACAGAGCTCCCCAGAAAAGTACCACAGCTATCCTTAGTAACAGTGAGGCACCAGGTCCTCTGATGATGAGGAAAGCTAAATTCCATTAGGAAAGTCAATGCAGAGCCTGTCAAATAGCTCAGCAGATTAAAGAAGCTTCAAGAAGATGCAGGGGCCAGAGTTCAATCCCCTGTGCTGCCATGTCAGCCCTGCCCCTGGGGTGCACTGAGACGGCAATTGAGACTGAGTGTCATGGTGTTTGCTTGTAATCCCATCTCTTGGGAGGCTGTACATAGGTGGATCACTATGAGTCTGATCACCCTGTAGACCCTTCCCTAAAATATAGGAAAAACAAAAACAAAAACAAAAAGAAAGTCAATGCAACAAGCTTCTCCAGGGGACCGAGCTGTGCATCATCTTTCTCTCTGGACACAGGAAGCCAAGTTCAGGGTGAGGAGAGGACCAGAGCTCCTCCAAAGTGAACCACAGCCACCCTCAGCAGCATGAAGGTCCTGAGCTTCTCTGAGGAGAGAGCAGCAAAGCTCATCAGGAAAGCCAGCACAGCACGGCCCCACAGCAGAATAGCCCAGGAGAGCCAGCAGCTCCTCAACGGCTTTCTAGTACCTTCTCCACCTCCCCCCCCCAGCCTCCCATCAGCTTCTCCAGTTCTGCCTCTTGTGCTCCTGGCAACAGTCCTCAGGTGGGCCTCCCACACCAGCACCACCACAGTGTTACAGGTTGACCGCCAGCAGGCAATCACCACCAATGTCTATGTAGAAGAAGGTTATTCCTGGATTTAACGGTCTGCCCACTTTTGATTTTTGGAGGACACTGCATGATCTTTCACACAGTGGCTGCACCCATTCATCGTGCCACTAACACGAGGAATTATTACTTTTCCATGTCTTCCCTTCCACCTCGAACTTTCTTTGTTTGTTCATAATGCGTTCGACATGTGTTTCGTTGTGCCTAAAGCAGGCTCTGTAATTCTGTCTTGGATTTTAATTAGTTGTTTTATGTCTGTTCACTCAGTGAAACTGCCTGCTTATAGTAATGATATCATGCCTATTTCATAGTTGGTGCTCAAAGCCCGTTTACTTATATAATTCCTGCTAGCAGGTAAATAATCTCAGCCTTATTGGTTATACCTCTGTGAGTAACTGAAAAATTTTAGGCTTTCCAACACTAGCCATAGTCTCCACTCTTTACACTACATGACTGGAGGGCTTTGGATAGAGCCCGCCTAGAAAGCATGAAGTCATTGTGTCTGTCTGTCTGTCTGTCTGTCTACTTATCTACCTATCTGTCTCTATGTCTCTATCTATCTATCTATCTATCTATCTATCTATCTATCTATCTATGTATCTATGCATCTATGTATCTATCTATCTATGTATCTATCTATCTATCAATCAATCAAAGACTGGGTTATGGTTCATTGTTATTCATTTCTCCATGAAATTTGGTGACTTATTACTGAAGTAGTTATTTCATAAATGTTCCAAAATGAAGATTTTGAAAAAAAATATATATATATATATATATAATAGTACTTCATTATATAATAAATTTGCTTAAAATAGAACATTAAGTCATAAATCCACATGCAAGTGCTCATCTGTGTTCTACACAGAATGTATACAGGAGAAACTGTTTTGCGTAGGATGAGTTACATGTGATGGCTCGTGGCAACTCGCAGTAAGTGGTCAAACTTCTATTTTAAAGACAAAAGAATAAAAGTGATGATGATACAGTATTTCAAAATTGGTTAGTAGGAGACTCATAATAATGAACACATTGTGTATTGCTGTCTTTATAGTATTTATTCAGATTACAGTTTATAGGCATGATATATTTAAACATTACTACAAACCCTTCTTTTCAATAAACTATGAGAAACTAGCTGTATAACCAGCACCACAGCCATCCTCGGCAACAATGAGGTCTAAGGGCCTCTGATGATGAGGAAAGCTGAGTTCCACGAAATATCTTATACATAGTTTTTCTTTTCCCAGTTCTTCCTTTCCCCTTTATCTTTTCATAAGTTGTCTTTCCTTTTGAACATTGTTTTTCTCCAATTCACAGTGTCGGTTGTACATATTGTATCTTATTTACTCATTCAATTTCTTGAAGTAGTGAGACAATATGATGCTGTCACCCAAGGGTCTGATTTATTCACTTATGAATATGGTCTCAGGTTACATCCACTTACCTCTAGAAGTCTCCAGTTTATCCTCTTTATGGCTGAGTAGTACTCCATTAAATAAAAATCCACATTTTTAAAAATTTATTTCTCATTTGATGGGCATTTGGGCTGTTTCCATGACTTACCTATTAACAACTATGCTGCCATCAACACAGGTGCACACAGGATGGCCTGATTTATTAAATACAATGGGATGAAAATAAAGCATTTTACCTTTCCTCCTTTAGTGTTGTACTCTAAGATCCTCAACATTTTGAATTATAGCCTGCTAAAATGTGTCAGTAAATCTCTGCATTTTACTTGCTATGTTATTTTATCTTTCTCCTGAACATCTGGTCATACTGAGAATCTGCAAAGGCTCTGTCCCCCTAAGATTGCCTGCTAGAGTTGATAAGCATGTATGACTAAAAATGGGAAAAGGACAGCCAGACTCTCACACATGTTCCAGTGACATTAAATTAGATAAAAAATGCTTGCCCTATTTTTTTTTTCCCTGTGTCTCAGTTACCTTTCTCCTTCTGGAACAAAATTCCCAACATCCCAAATTAAGGAAGTGTTATGGTTTGGGTTTTTTTCAAGGTGAACAGTATAGTACAGGATATATTTTGTAATGGTATTTGATAGTGAATCATCCAAGAATAATATAAGTACAGAAAATCAATGTGCACAATGCTAATTTAATTCAATTGGGTGTAGCAAGTTGATCACCAATTAGCTATCTACCATAGGAAGGAAAGGTTTATTTACCTCACAGTTAGTGGAGATTTCAGTCCATACTCAGCCGGCTCCAACATAAAGTGGCACAGGGCAGAGGGCAACAGTTCACGGGGGCAGAAAAAAAAAAAAGAGTGTAAGTTCACTGAAACAATTTAAAGGTTAGGACTTGAATTCAACAATGTCTACAGAGATAAGCTTGGCTACAAAGATAGTGTCAGTAAGTAGGGAAAATACATAATGGATTTGTACAACACCAGGTAGAATATCCTGTCACAAAAGGGTAATCACTTTAATATATGATTAAAACTTACTATTTATGAAAATTATAAAAGCTCAGCCAAGAGGGAGTGATAGATTGGAAGCTCTGCTAGTAGAGTATTTTTTTTTTTTTTTTTTTTTTGAGACAGGGTCTCACTATGGAGTTCAGGTTGGCCTTGAGCTCACTTTTGTAGCCCAGGCTGGTCTTGAACTCACACTGATCCTCCTTCCTCAGCCTCCTAAGTGCTGGGATTACAGGCATGCACCACCACACCCGGCCTGGTAAAGTGTGTTGTCCTTTATTAGCGGACTACGTCAGCGGCTGGGCTGGGCTGACTGCGATCGAAGGTGGCGATGTAAACGGGGTCGCACTTGGTCTCTGCCATTCTGTGTGTTCAGCCAAGGAGGCTGCCAGTGGGCCTCGTTAGGCGCTGTGTGAGCGAAGCCCATTTAATGCTTAGCCTTTCCTTTGCTGTCCCGAGATACTCTTCTGCATAAGGTAGACCTCGCCTTTTCCTGCTTCCATCCGAAGCCACTCCTTTTTGTTTCCAGCTACCACTGGGAAAGTCCTCACAGTGTCTCAGGAACAAGCGCATTCACCTGCTTGTATGCCTTCGGTGTCTGCCGCGCAAGAGGACGGAGCGCGCACCTCCTCACAGTGGAGGTGGCGGGAGCTGTGCTGAGGCCGGAGTGCCGTGGCCTCTTCCGCTGCCCTCCCCAGAACGTGTCTGCATTTTTCACGAGACGCATCAGGGTGAGGCACTCTTGCCTCCCTAATTTTGTACACTGATATTCTCTTAATGAGAAAATCTCATTTTGTACTCCCAGGATCTCGGTAATTACTGACTTTCTAGCTCTCTCTGCCTGCGACCTCTGCCATCCTGACCTTCCCAGATTGACATCTGCTGTGGTTTGGTTCTGGATTATTCCCCCAAAGCCTCATGGACATCAAGGTGGGGCCTGTGGAAGGAGGTTTGCTGATGGAATCTCTACAGCTGACTTGCTCTTGGAAGGCAGGGCCTGTTTGGACAAGAAAGGGGTCATGTAGAAGAGTGTATTTTCATTTATTTAGTATTTGCTTTTGCGTTTGTGTTTATTCTTCATTTATCTTTTATTGTATTTTATTTTTAATTTTTTTAGAGTGTATTTATTTCTTCCAGCGCCTCTCCATTTTCTCACCGCTTCCTGCCTACCGTGTCCTGAGCAGCTCTGCTCTAGCGGATCTCTCTTCCTACTTTCTGGCCACCAAGACGCAAGCAGCCTTCTCTCTGCCACGCACCTCCGCCACGGTGTCCATGCCTGGCAGCCAGCAACCAGGGACAGCATCAGTGAACCAGCATAACCCTCTTCTCGAAGTCATGGGCATCAATGCTGTTCCTAGAGACAAGGCACGCCTAGGGCTCCCCACAGACCACCTTCTACACCATTCTGTTTACCTGAGCTCCCGCCCTCAGCCACCCCACTCAGTGCCCTCCTGCTGCAGCTGCCTCCTGCCATGACAGGACTGACTTTTCAGAGCCTGGAAGCAGAACATAATGAATATGACAGACAGCAGTTTGGTCATACTCGTTGTGGTAACAGGTGGCTGCTCAGTCAGCTGGGGTCTTCTTGAGGACACTCCTGTCCCAGGCCTCCCCCCCGACCATATGCTCTGGAGTCCAGATGGTGACACGGTTCCCCAGAGTGCCAAATCAACTTAACGGGAGATGGCATGGCTGTGCTGATTTTGCCTAGGGTCTAATACAAGTGTGGAGGGTGTTTTTTTATTTTTTTATTTTTTATTTTACTTTCTAATTTGGGAAAAAGGAGCAAACCTTATGTGCAAATCATGTTCACAATGTGGTTTCAAATTCTCTCACAGGAAGTCTAAATTTACGTGATTAAATTAGCATTCATAAATGCCAAGGCAAGAAAGCAAATTAATTTGTTTTTTGCTGTTGGAGAAGAATAAAGCTGACTTCGGATCACCTAATATATTAGGTTATTTATTTCATTTATCTGATTTCCCTTTGATTCTTGGTGCATCAAAATAGGAACAAACACATTTATTGCGTTAAGGCATATTGGGTAGAGGTTCTCCTTGGTAAGGCGGAGATACAAGTTGCTTTTGCCTAAGGTTATAGCCACCACTTTCAACTGTACTCTGGTACTAAACTACTTTGAGACAAATTCTGGTTTACAAGGACAGTACATATTTGCTTAAAGTTATCTCTGTTTATGCAGTGTGTTTTCTGGTGCATTTATGCAAATGTCGATTAAATCCTCCTTTTTACTTGAATACTTCTTGTCACTGAATTTTTGTCAAGGAAATTGGGGGAAGATATTCTAAGATCATGGCATATGTAGATTAGGCTAGACGTAAAAATACAGCTTTTTATGATTGGTCAAGAAATTTATGTTTACGGTGGGGATCACTTGTGTTTAGTCAGTTAATTTAAAGTTTTTGACAACATAAAATTTCTATGAACATTTTAAACATTGAGTTTATAATATCTGGGACCACAACAACTTTGAGTTCTAGATTAATGTAAATACATGTATTTCTTTTTTTAAGTAGGATGTTCATGTCTGCGAGTGTGTCTTAGCTTGCACCAAAGATTGCTGCTCTTGTCAGTAACACGGCTTCTGAGTCACATGATGTAATTCATGCGACGGTGTTCCTTGTCTCCCTTCTGCCTCCCTTGCGTTCATCATTTTTGTGCTCGTCATTTCTTACTCTGGAGGTTAAGTTCAGTGAAGGGGAAAGATAGAGTAGGAAAGGATGGGGAAAACTAATGAGAGAGAGAGAGAGAGAGAGAGAGAGAGAGAGAGAGCGAGAGAGAGCAGCAGTAAGCCTACTGCTCAAATAACGTTCGACATTTGGGCCGCACGACTCTCCTACAAATAGCAGCACAATGTATGTGAAAGATTTTATTTAGCTAGCAAATCAGTGAAGGAACCAATAAGATGTTATACTGATTAAAAAGAGAATATAAGTTATGGAGATTTCCTGAATGGATGAAATCTATTTGCATTTGTATGAACAGTAATTATTTGCATAGATATGCACAAGAAGATCTTTTCATTTCTACCAATTCCTCTAAATAGTCAATCAAAGACACCATAGGTGGAGGTGACCCTAAGGGAAGACTGATCCTTTTTGTCCTTTTATTGATAAATGTTATTTCAAAGCCATAATTTTTGTGAGGCTTGTCTGTATCATACTTGAATTCCACCATAACATAAGCAAGAGGAGGTATTCCCAAGGGGCTATTGCTTTATTGCAAAATTAATACAATGATGGAGCCCAGCAGCTGACTGATCCGACGTTCCATGCCAAGCTATGGATGACCCCTTCTTCCCAGCCCTCGCTCCTGTGGCGTTTGTATCCTCCCACCGGAAGGGCTGCTGTGGATGTGACCAAGATCAGGTACACCCTTGCCTTTCCTCTCCTTCCTGTCCCAGACGGCTTTGCCTGCCAGTACAGGCACCTTGGCCACCTTCCCACCTCTCGTATGTATCCTTCCGCCAGGACCAGGGCAGGAAAGTGAATTATCTTGCCTTTAATTTTAAGTTTGTTTTCGTGGGAGAAAAAAAGCAAACACCCATTTGTTGTCTGGGGGGTACCCCGGTGGCGCGCGTCCCTGCCATTCACCAAGCGGTGAAGCACAAGGGTCTGTTCCAGGAACAGATGCGAAAGCAGCCTTGCGCCTAAAACTTCTAATTATAATAGTCCTGAAAACATGAGCAACGCAGTCTAGAATTTTTACTGTGACTCTTAAGCAAGTGCTACAGGGACTCTTAGGCCTTTGTCTGTAGGTTCTTTATCCCTTTAGCTCTTTTTATGTATGCATGTATGTATGTGTATATGTATGTATGTATGTGTACGTATGTATGTATGCATGTATTTTTAGTGTGTCTGGTTGTTGCACGGCCCCACTGTGCAGCTTGGACTCATGGTGATCCTCCTGCTTTCAGTCTCCCGAGCACTAGGTTTACAGGCATGCACCACTATACTAGAGCTCTGGCCTGCTCAGCGCATCTGGGGGGAGGTGGGGCAGGCACAGCATATGGTGCCCAGGATCGAACAGTGGTCCTTGTACTTGTCTAAGCTTGACTAAGCAGGTGTCAGTCCACTGAGCTATCTCACCGGCCTCAGTGCTTTCCTCATAAAACAAGCAGCTTGGAAACGCCTCAGGGGACATCTCTAAGTTTATTCTACTGGAGCTAGAGAGATAGCTCAGTGGCACAAGTGCCAGCCTGGCAAATGCAAAGTCATGAGTTCAAAGCCCAATCCTGCCAAAAACAAACAAACAAACAAACACACAAACAAACTAAGTTTATTCTACTGGGTGCTCTGACAACTTGAACTGATAGAAACTCCAGTTACACATAAAAAGTCATCATAACAGGAATGGCAGAGTAATGAGATGAATGGATCTGAAACACCAGTTTAACTAAAGAAAATTATTATTTTTTAAAGCCAGCCATTTAAAGTTTCTAGAAATTTCCCTCAGGGTATACAACAAATGGAAAAATATACATTCAAGAAAATCTGAATATTCTTGCAAAGAAGAGCTCTAGTCTGTGACATTCCAGCCAGGATTTGTTTTGTGACAGCCTCCATGGTCTACACTGGACAGGCTGGGGCCTAGAAGGTGGGACACTCAATGCATCTGGGTGCAGAGAGGCCTGCATCACCTTCATAGTCTACTTCTAAGAGATTCAGAAATGAGAACAATAAACGTTAATTCCAAAATGTTTATTGGGCACTGTTAGGTGCAGAAATTGTGGCAAGATCTGGGATCTCAAAGATGTATATAGAATCAGGAAGTTATGACATTTAAAAATTACTTGAATCTGGCATGATGAGGTCTTTTATGGAGTCCCCCCCCCCACTTTTGTTTTTAAAACAAGGTCTCACTATGTAGTTCAGGCAGGTCTTATACTCAGGTTTTTTTTATAGCCCCCAGGCTGGTCTTGAACTCACAGACATTATTCTGGCTCAGCCTCCCAAGTACTAGGATTAGAGGCATGTGCCACCACTCCCTGTTCTGGGGTCACACAGCGGGTGATTGCGTCATCCACGGCTGATGAGGCATGAGGGCCAGGGACTGAACTCAGGTCCTAGTGCTTGCCAGGTCGATGCTTATGCCTCTGGGCTGTCCCCCCAGCCTCCAGAATTTCATTTGATGACCATAAATACTTGCTTTTATAGAACTAGGAAATTTGAAGTTTAAAATCTCAAGTCCAAAAACCTAAACAGGTATGTATATTTACAATATACCATAGAAAGAAGGTGCTCACATAAATAGATGAATTATGTGATTTCTCTAAAATGAACACACTCCCGCCAAATATGCATTCATGCATACACACAGAGAAGAAAAGCACAGATCATAGAGCTTGAAAACATAAACCAAAGGGTCTAGAAGAGCTATTATGGAATAGACATATGTTGTTTCATTCATATATATATATGAATATATATATATGAATATATACATATATATATATATTCCATTTTTTATTTCAAAATTGGACTTCTTCAACATAGTATGACAAAAGCTAATTAAAAATTAATATTGCCCTCAATGTGAAGGACCAAAACTTCCCAAAGATTTAGGAATCATCTTTATCCAGTTTGATTAAGTAAATGCTTTACCTACAATACCAAAATCTGCCAATAATAGGATTATTTTCAACTAGTTTTTGGAAAGAAGGAACAGAGCTTCAAAAGAAGGCAGTGATTTGCCTAAGGCCACAGTAGCAGAATTATCTGTGAAGATAAGAGTGCTAGACCTTTTCAGCTGAAGTCTCTTTTTTTCCCCTTACCATAAAACTATCAAAAATATATTCAATGTCACACCTGATGATATCAACAATATGAGTAATCCCATACAGTGGAAGAAAATATTAGCCAACCAGGTGTATAATAAGGAAGTTGTCAGAATATACAACTCAAAATATCGAGCATCCCTGTCTTATAGGGGAAGCTCTGCTAACGTGACTCTGTGCAAGTCACTGCCTCTCTTTGGGCCTCAGCTTCCTCTCATCAAAAATTGAGTGAAAAAAACATTTATCCAAAAATCTCTTATAATACAATAAGCTATGCCTCAATTAAAACTAGGCAAAGTTTAGATATTTCCCTCAAATAGCTATACAAATGGCTAATAACATGTGAGAAATTATTCAACATTATCTGTCATCAAGAAAATGCAAGTGAAACCATGTGATACAGTTTTTCATCTACTAGGATGATATCATAAAAAACCATAAATATTGGCAAAGATGTAGATAAGTTACTATTATAAATTGCTGGGAACTGCAAAATGTACAACCACTTCATAAAATAGTTTTATGACTATTCTAAATATTAAATGTAAAGTTAGCATAGCATACAACTACTATAATATTAAGTATGTACCAGAAGAAAAGGTATGTTCACACAAAAGCCTGTATGTAAATATTCATAGCAACATTATTCACAATGGCCAAATCTAACCAAGTGTCCATTATTTCATGACTGGATAAATAAAATATCATATATCCATGTGATGTTATGCACCAACAAGCAGAAATGAAAATACTACTGCACGATACACTATGGATAAACCTGTAAATATGAGGACAACTGGCAGAAGACATTCCCAAGATATTAAATCTATATCATTCCATTTCCCCCTCAAATGCTCCAGATGGTCAAATTTATAGACAAAGCAGGCCAGCAACTGCCCAGAAGTGCTACTATTAGGAAGAGAAGTAGATTGAGAGCGACTGGTAAGCCAGTGTCGGGTTCCTATGGAAGGTGGCAAGGTGTTCTAAATGTAGACTACAGTGTTTGGTACACAATCCTGGGAGTACACTGAAAATACTGAACTCTACATTTCAATGGGTGAGTTATGTGCTTTGTGGGTTGCATCTCAATAAAACTGTCCAAAAGTGTCATAATCTTCAGGAGAATTAATTAATTAATTAATTTTATGTATAGTACAGAGTATACAGAGTCTCACTATATAGATTGGACTCAGCGATTCTCCTGTTTTCAGCCTCCTAAGCACTGGGATTACAGGCACAGGCTACCACGTCCAGTCTCAATCGCCATCTCAGCAGGCCCTGGGGATGGGACTGGCACAGCATGCTGGGGATCAAACCCTGGCCACTTTGCTCTGCTTAAGCAGGTGCATTAGTCTGCTGATCTATCTGGTTGGCTCATGTTAAGAGGTTTTATAGTTAGCAAAATAGACATTATTCTTAATTAAGCACCCTAAAAACATTTGGTGCCATTTCCTTCTAATAAGTGTTATTTTCACTCAGTTTTTGAAGACAGGAAGCTGAGGTTAAAAGAGAGGCAGTGACTTGCACAGAGTCACGTTAGCAGAGCCACCCCTGTAAGACAGGGGTGCTCCATAGTTTGAGTTGAAATCTTTTCCTACTGAACCTCTTCTGTATACTTTCCTAATTCATACACTGGATTATTACCGTAATTTTATAAAATCGCTATGTGAATTAATTGGCATGATTTGCATTCCACACCATAAAACTGAATTAAAAAAAAAAAAGTTTCTATGAGCCAGTTGAAGAGATTACATAGGTTGCATAAAATAATCATGTCATCATATGGGCTGAATCACCTACCCATCTAACTGAGAATTCACGGGTAAAAAGGAAAGCTTCAACTAATTAATATTCTCAGTTGTTTTTACTTCTGTATGTACATTGAGTATTTGAATTTTGAATGGAGCAAACATTACAAACTGAAAAAGAATGAAAGCCCTAACAGGTCTTTTACTTCTTGACCACTGATATATAACCAAGCTTTTGTGTTTTTAGAGGTTAAAAGTTTGCACATTTCACTCACTGCATATCAAGGGCATAGACAAACAGCCTTGATGATTGTGTTGGGAAGTGCCTGAGCAATGGAGAGCGATTAGCACGCTTATTAATTTAGCTAATAGTTTCTGGGGAAGGAAACACAAGACTCTCTCTTTACAGAGCGTGTCACTGGAGTGCATCATCCTAAACACTAGAACTCAACGCTTGCTGGGATGTGAGACAAAACCATGAATTCTTTCTGACCCTACTCTAGGATAACTTGTCTCGAAAATAATAAATGCCATCCAGGGATATTTTGTTGGCACTGCCACAAAGGGTGTGGCATTCCTCCTTCAGCTTGCTGCCTTGTATGCGCAGGTCCACCTGAGGGTTAGTTCCCCAGTAGAGGTTAGCAAAAGGATTGTAATTTGCAAATTTGTAATTTTTCTAAGATCATGAAGTTGATTTTCTAGATGTTTTGAATTGCTGCCTCACTCAGCTTCTGACTAACAACCAAGCTAATGATACAGCGTCAGTGACTTAATAATAAGTAACCCAATGCTTAACACTTGAACTGGATCCTTACAAAACACCTGAAAAAAAATTATCACATGACTGTAATCTAAAATAAGCAAAAAGAAAAGATAATGTATAACCCATGCCACTGGCTTAAACTTATACGGAATCATAGGTTCTCCATCTATGTTGGGCCAAAGATATATTTTTTTTCTTCATGTATTCAACCATTCTATGGCAGTAATAGCTCTTAATCTCTCTTGTAGACATTGTTAGGGAGGAAGATTTCTCTTTTCATTTTTTAATTTCATTCAAAATAAAATTTGTTGAGTACTTTCTTTGTGTTTAGTGCCTCCCAAAAGATCAATCTATTTGCTATTGATGGGTAGAGCAAAGGTAAGGGCCAGCTCTGCTTCCTAATTTACTGTACCGGTTCTGTTAATCAGCTCAACAACTGTTTGCCCACCTTCGACTGAGTCAGTGTGACAATAGAGTAATCTGGGGTCCCACAGTTAGATTCTCCAGGCCTATGGCATTTTAGATAGTGCTGGGCTCTTGAGATAGGACTGTACGAACTTCACTGGAGGGTAATGGTGACAACTGAAAATGTGGATGCTAAGTAGCTGCCTGTGAACTTGGAAGAGGTACAGGGAGGTCTCTATATTACACTTCTGAATCATCGGCTTAAATTGCACTTTAGCCAACAGAAGTTTGTATGAGTGTAGATTTAACTGGAAAAATGTGTCAGGGCAAGGCATCGTGGAGCCTGCCTTTCATCTCCACGTAAGGGTCTTGATAGCAGTAACTCAACAAATGAAATCCCTTAAATAAAGAAAAGCAGGGAAAGTCTGATAGGATAGACTTTGCATTTAATTCCAAGAGATTTCTAAGCTAGTTGTCTGGGACTCACATGTTGGTGTTAAAGATTGCCAACCTCATTATGTAGTACAATTTACCATGCATTTCCAGCCCACTATTTTGCTTTAGATTTATGAAATCCTTGTGGTAGGCATTGGGCCAGGCCTTTGTATGCATAATAGTTAAATTCTGTCTAGCACAGATGGAGAGACCAGTGTTGCAAACTGTCACATGATTTATTTCTGTGAAGGACTAAGACAAGCCTAAAAGTCTGTTTTGAGCTCTGTCTTCCGCAGGGACTTTTGAAGGGAGAGAGGAGGTAGTGTTGTGAGGTGAGGTACATGCGGATCTTCTTGAGCTCTCTTGGTTCCCACTTCAGTTATACTTCTCTAAAATATGTCTCTTAAAGAGAAATGTGTGCCTTTTGATGGATAATATAGCGCACATTTTAGTGATGTTTTTGTACAGCAACAATTTATGCTGATTGATTTGTTCTGTCACCAAACAAATATCGTTTCTATATTTCCAATTACCATTCACATTTCCTCTAAGATTTTCTACCAGTCTAGTCATCTAATGAATTAAATTTGCATTTATTTCACTTGAGAAAGGTTGTGAGAATTTCCTGTTATAAATAATTTAACTGAAAAGATTTCCATAAATTGAATTTTGACTTCCTTTGAATGGTGTTGACCATAAAAAGTAAATAAGAATGTAACTTGATGAGTTTCTTTATTTTATTACTTTATTTATCCATTGAAACACTTCTAAGGTACAGATGTTTTTTAAGAAACATAAGATTATATGAAAGGATATATATATATATATATATATATATATATATATATATATATGCAATTATAGCTTTCTGATTTCATTATGCATGTCATAAATTATTTCTTTTGGAATGTCTGTTAATATATATTACTGCTTTAAAAAAGAAAGTAAGAAAAGGATAATGTTTACTGATAAGAAATGGTAAAAAGAGCAGAAATGAGAGTGCAGGGAAAGTATTCATATCCACAGCATACTTGCTATTTTCCTGCTTAGGAAATCAGACCGAGTAATGAGCTTTGATTGTTCCATTCAATTTCGGTTAGAGCGATAATGAATCAACTTATTCTATAACCTCATTAATACGAAGTAGCTCTCTTTCTAGCCTTCAGTTTCCTAAATAACTATTCATCCATATCTTAGGTAAGGACTTTTCCTATTGCCATCACTAATTAATGGATGGTACCATTTTTCAATAGCCTCTTGAAAAGCCAAAGATCATTTACTGCATTTAAAAGAATCCAATAGATGTCTGACAGGATGTGAGAGTTTCTCGTGTCTGTCACGTAGTTGAACTACCATCCCCACGTAGCGTGTCAGTTAGATGGTCCCTCTTGGAGAAAGAAAGCCTTGCTAATTTCTGCAGTACCCCAAAACCACAGTTCCATCATTCCAACTTAGCGGCTGAGTTTTATGGTGGAAGAAGAGTGCATATACATTTAACACAGCACGATCTCTGCAGATTCAACAGAATGCTAAGTGAAACAGAGATTCTTTCATTGCACAATATAATGAATCAGAAACATGAGAAACATAAAAAATTTAAAAACATAAGCCTAAATGTCATATTGAAGAACAACAACAACCCAGCATTTTTACGGTGTTTGATGGGAACATGTTAAAACAAAATATTGAGCTTACCTTGCAAAAACTCAGCATCAGACATGCTCATTTTCCCCTGGATATTATTAAAATAAACCTTAAAATTGGTTTTAAAGTTTAAATTCCTTTCCATAACAAAGAATCTGCATGTGATCATGAGCTATGATGTAGCACAGTTCATGTTCTAGAAATAGGAAAAAAGTGGCCTGTGTCAGTAGATTGGAATTGTTCAATGGCTCTGGATAGATCATTTGTTTATTTGCTATAACTATGTAGTAAGGCACTTCATATAAACAGAATAATTTAAACTATAGATAGTGTAGGGACAGGAAAAATGTGAAGTTACTTTCTATGTGATCGGATTTTGTGTCAATGAGATTTGAAAAGCAAATAATAGAGAAATTTATCTTTATAGCTTCTGGGTCAGCTTGAACAAGCTTGATTAAAATATAGCTTATGGTTATATATGAACGTCATCTCTCAGATAAAATGCAATGTTGAGAGCATTATCACTTGCATATCCTTCTTCTAGCACAAAACATCGAATACAGTGACATTTCCTAGACAATAGATTCTTGTTTTTGTTTTTGTTTTTGTATTTTCACTACGTTTTTGGTCAAACTCCAATCTGCATAATCCTCTGTGTTAATTTCTCAGCACTGACATAGTAAATTACTACTATCTGGGTGGTACAACAAGACAAATGCATTTTTCCCAAGTTCTCGGGGCCAGAAGATGCATATCAAGGCATCAGTAGTGTTTCCTTCTGGAGGCCCTAGAGGGAAGTGTCTTTCAGGCCTCTCAACAGCTCTGGTATTCAGGTATTCAGGCAGCCTTTGTGAGCCTTACCTTATGGTGGTAAAACTCCCATCTTTGTCTCTAGCTTCCTATGATCCGTGCCAGTGGCTCCAAT
>PVJA010002710.1:31355-103467 GCA_004027025.1 Myocastor coypus | reverse complement strand
CCCAGCGTGCACAAGTTTTAAATTGGTCTGAAATCTTATGTTGTCCCACCTTGCTGCACTTGAGATGGGAAGAACCTCTTTGTCCAGGTTATCTGTGCTGAATGTACTGCCTGCTTGTCTGTTTGTCAGATAGACTGTCACAGCCCATAGAGCTTATATATAAGATTTGGAACTATCTATGGTTCCAGGCATCCGCTGGGAACCTTGGAACATGCTCCCAATGGTTTAAGAGGGCCTTCTGTACGATCATTTAGATCCCTTTATCCAAAGCAGCTGGACTGCAAAGCTATGGGTTTGCAGTGATGGTGGTGCTAGTACCAGAGAGTGAATCAGTACATGGTTTTTTCATTGAGAAAATTCTTTATGATGAAAAACCTGTCAGGTAAATGAAAATGCGTGCTTAATAATGTAGTTAATTTAGATTCTGGGGCATTATCGATCTCTCCCGGGGACTGTTGACAAGCACTGGAACATACTCACAGACTGCATTCTGAATAACACCCGAGATAGAAGCAAAAGACTATAGAATGAAAACCTCTATAGAGGTGAGGGCTTTGGTCATGTGGTATATAGTTCATTATCTTTTCTACCTAGAACGGTGCCAGGCATATAGGTCCATGCTATATCTTCCAAAGGAACTTAAAAGCTTGAAAAATATTGTCTCTGATTAAGAGTATAGAGTTTAAACTTGTAGAGAGTTGTACAGTTTTATGTACCTCTGACCTGCTAATTTATAATAAAGGGACTTGGTAGTTGGAAGATTTCTGAAGAATTCTAACTGTCACGGTGACTCAGGTGAAGAGGTGGGCATTTTATTTAGGGGAAGGCCCTTCCAAAGGCACTGAGGGAAGTGATCACAGTGTGTGTAGGAAGTGTTGGGATGATTTATTGATGGCCGTGAAGTCTGTGTATTTCACAGTAATGGAAATTAAACCTGGCTTAAACAGGGAGCTCCAATTTTAAAGTTATTAAAAATGTTTTGATATTATTAAATCTTTGATAAACCAGTAGGCAGGGGGCGATGTGCTCCTTTTTTTTCTTTTCTTTTCTTTTTTCTTTTTTCTTTTTTTTTTTTTTTAACAGAAGAGCCAGATGAGGTTTGGGGATCCTCAGAGGGTGTTTAACCACTTGGTAAGAGCTCCATTGGCTTAGAACTAGAATTTTTTTTTTTTTTTTCAAGAGAAGAATATTTATTAAGAGAATGAAAGCTTCTGTCTGAGGGAAGGGACAGAAGGGGGACCTGAGTGGCTTAGAGCTAGAATTTGAATTAGCATTTTTTTTTTGTGGAGCTGTGGATTGAATCCAAGTCTTTGTGCTTGCCAGACAGGCACTTATTCTCCTGATCTATCTCCCCAGCCCCCAAATTGACATTTCTGATCTCCCGGCCTATTGCTTTCTCGTAGTGCTACAGTTTCCTCATTTATCACTGACCTTGCATAACAGTGCCATTTGAAACGGATGAGACCTAGTTGATTTATTTGGGAACCATTTAGGTTCCTGAGCAAGATACAGTCATTCTAAGGAAGATTACATAGTACCTGAGAGCCTTCCGTCACTCAGAAATAGTCTTGGCATTATTTTTATTTGTCACAAGAATGAATGGAGGCCAAGAAGTGTTCAGCATAGCTTTGTGGAGGAACTCTTCTGACTGGCTTTTGCTTTTTTTGCAGTTGGCCTTCATGTCTGATTAGTCTGAAGGATTAAAGGAGAAGGGAAGAGACCCGAGAGGGATCATTAGTAAGTTCTGTCTTAATGAATCAACTCTGATCCGCTAGGAGTATCTTAGTATTTGTTATGGTTTATGTCTGGTTGTCCCTCCAAAGCCTTGTGCAATTATGGGGTGGGGACTTCTAGAGTTTGAGACTTGATGCACGATCCCTGGGATTATGGGTCTGAGTACCTCTGGGATTATGGGTGTAGCCTAAGGCTGATAGGCTTATAGGCTGAGGCAGAGAGCCCGAATGTGGTATAAAGAGAGACAGAGAGACAGACTAGAGCTGTTGCTCTCTGCTCCCGTGGTCATTCCACTGCCTCTGTCACCATTGTTGCTGTTCCACTGCCATGAACTGCTGCTCTGTGCCATGTGCCAGTCAGCATTGGAGCAGGCTGAATATGGACTAAAACCTCAGTAACTGTGAGCTGAATAAACCTTTCCTTCCTTCATTTTGAGTGTTGGGTATTTGTCCCAGCAACGAGTAAAAAGTGACTAAGACAGCATTTATTTAGAAGTTGAGAGAACTTTTTGTCTTTTTGAGGCAGGGTTTCAGTATGCAGTTCATGCTGACCTTGAGCTTACCTTTAGGTCAGGCTGGCCTTGAACTCTCAGTGATTCTCATGCCCCAGCCTCCTGAGTGCTGGGATTACAGGCATGTGCCACCACACCTAGCCTGAGAAAATATTTTTGAAGCCACATTGAAGGTCAGGAGGACCCTGGGCAGTTGCACAAAGGCATTGCGCAGCTCCACACATGGTGCGTGCACAAGAAGAGGCGCAGGAGAAGAGAGAAGCGAGAGCGGTATTTACCTGGGAGGAATCTCGCGTGAGGGAGTGTATCTCTATCCATGTGGGGCAGACAGGTGTGCAGATCAGCAATGCCAGCTGGGAATTGCACTGCCTCAAACATGGAATCTAGCCTGATGGTCAGATGCCTAGTGACAAAACGATTGGTGGTGGGGTCGACTCATTTAACTCATTCTTCAGTGATACTGAGGCTGGCAAGCATGTGCCCAGGGCAGCTCCTGTGGACCTGGAGTCCACAGTGGGAGATTAAGCGCACATGGCAGGTCTTCTACCCAGAACAGCTGATCACAGGGAAGGAGGATGTTGCTAATAATTATGCCAGAGGCTATTATACCATTGGCAAGGATGTGGACTTGGTCCTAGACCGCATCCAAAACTTGGCAGATCTGCACACAGGCCTGCAGGGCTTCCTTATCTTCCACAGCTTTGGAGGTGGCACTGGCTCTGAGTTCGCATCTCTGCTCATGGAGTGGTTCTTGTGTGCTACAGAAGTGCTACAGAAAGAAGTCCAAGCTAGAGTTTGTCATTTACCCAGTTGTCGATGGCTGTCATGGAGCCACAGTACTCCATCTGGATGACGCACATGACCCTGGAGCACTTGGACTGTTCCTTCATGGTGGATAACGAAGCCATCTATGACATCTGTTGGCACAACCTGGACATTGAGTGCCCGATCTACACCAACCTGAGTCGCCTGATCAGGCAGATCACACCCTCCATCATGGCCTTCCTGCACTTCACGGGGCCCTGAGTGTGGACTTGACTGAGTTCCAGATCAACCTGGTGCCGTACACTCACATCCACTTGCCCCTGGTCACTTACGCTCCAGTCATCTCTGCTGAGAAGGCCTACTATGAGCAGCTGTCTGTGGCCGAGATCACCAATGCCTGCTTCGAACCAGCTAATCAGATGGTCAAGTGTGACCCCCGCCATGGCAACTACATGGCCTGCTCCCTGTTGTACAGGGGAGATGTGGTTCCCAAAGATGTTAATGCTACTGTCACCACCATCAAGACCAAGCACACCATCCAGTTTGTAGACTGGTGTCCAACTGGATTCAGAGTGGGCGTTAACTATCAGCCCCCCACTGTGGTCCCAGGGGGAGACCTGGCCAAGGTGCAGCGGGCCATGTGCATGCTGAGCAACACCACTGCCATCGCTGAGGTCTGGGCCCGCTGGACCCCCAGTTCGATCTCATGTATGCCAAGAAGGCCTTTGTGCACTGGTATGTGGGAGAAGGCATGGAAGAAGGGGAGTTCTCCAAGACCCAGGAAGATCTGTTGGTGCTGGAGAAGGATGATGGAGAGGTGGGTGTGGATTCCGTGGAAGCAGAGACTGAAGAAGGAGAAGAATACTGAGTAGGTGCGAGCAATTGGCAACTCTTCTTTAACTTTCTGCTCACGTGCACTATTTACCACTACAGTATGTACCTATTAAAGTTCCTGTGTTAAAGCCTTCAATCAATCAATCAATAAAAATAAAGATCAACGGAAAGAGTAAGAACAGAGGAATGACACTAGAAAGATATTTATTCCACTTATTTATCATCCTTGAGCTAGGCGTATTAGATTTTTACAGGAAAAATTTGAGTATTTGTTTGTTTGTTTGTTATAGGATCTGGCTATGCAGCTCAAACTTGGAGTGATCCTCCTGTCTCAGCCTCCCCAGCGCTGGGATTATAAGCGTGCACCACCACTCTCGGTTTCTGGCCAGCATGGCATGCAGTACTGGGGATCAGACTATGGTCTTGTGTGTGCCAAGCAGGTGCTTAGACCACTGAGTAATCTTCCCAGGTCTTTATAATTTTTAGTATAACTGTGTACCAAATGTTTCGTGAAAACATTACTAAGAACCATTTGTCCCTGTCTGTGGTTCAGATTTAGCTGAGTATCTTGGATTTACTTCGGCAGTCCTATGTTTGGCTAGTGTGTGGGGGAACCTATCAGGTTGTTGTAATCATCAGGATGCTCATCGGTGGCACCAGTATTGAGTGGGCAGCATCTGCCGTGTAGTGGAGATTATAAGTTCTAAGGTAGCTATGTTGTACCATGTGAAAGAAAGGAGACAGAGGTATTGCCAGATGTCCTATTGTGAGACAAGGCCACTAAGAAAGTGGGCAATTTGTTTAGGGCAATTGGCTCATTGGAATGGTAAATATTTTATTTAGATTTTATTTAGTGAAAATAATGAATTTAGCTTTAGAAGAAAAATTAAGGGTATGATGTGTTGCAGTGTCCTTTAAAAATGATTCTACATATATAACCACACCTTGGAAATAGAACTATTTCTGGACCATTGTGCACTAAAATGTTTAATGTTCTCTGATTCTAACTTCACTGTTAATTTTTTTCCCGATTTATATTTAAAAACAGTATTAGTTGTATAATAAATGGTGTTAATAATTGAACTATTGCTGGTGGTAATTTTTAAAACATGGAGGTCAGAAGTTTGGAATATTTGAAATAAAAGAAAAGGTAGTATTTTAATAATTAAGTTAAGAAGGCAGCTCTTTGTGTGTGTGTGTGTGTGTGTGTGTGTGTGTGTGTGTGTGAACTCACAACCTTGCACTTGCCAGGCAGGCACTTGTGCCACGGAGCTATCTTTCCAGATCCAAGAACACAGCTCTTTATTTCCAGAAGAGAATAATGTTGTTGAGAGAGGAGAAGGTGGAAGGGATTAGGGTGTCACAGAAGGCCGAGAGATTTGTGGGCAAAGGAAAAGAATAGGGAGGGTATCTGCATAACAACGATGGGAACCTTGAGAATTTTGTAATGGAACTATGTTTGAAACTGAATAAATGACAAAAACTACCCTTTTGGGAAGCAACTGAACTTTTCTGATCCTTGTTTTTAAGGTCTATTTTTCTGCATAGAAAAATCCAAGAATATCCATCTTTCTCTGTATATTCATCCCTAAAGTGTTTGTGTTCTCAAGTTGTTAACCTTTTCTCTGCACTTCCCACCTCTCCCTGCCACATGTACAAAATAACATTATTTATTAAATACCACATATATTTAAAAAAAGCATGCTGCTAATTATTTTTTGTAACTTGAATTTAGATATGCCTTTTTTTGCTTCTAGGTCAATTATAGCTTCTACTTTTGGAAGAAAAAGATGAAGAACGCTATGCCATGGAAATTTTCTTCAGTTACAGTTCTGGTTGTGGATGAAGGGAGTTTGGTATCTGTAGGGAGCTTCAAATCTGTTTTAAAGTTACTGTGTGAGCACTCCAAGCTTTCTAAGCTTATTATCCTTGGTAAGTGTGACTATTGATAGAATTGTAACATTTAGTTGAAAACCTTCTGCAGTTAGTAGGTTGTTGATATAATTTCATGGTACTATTTCCTAAACATGGAAAACTATTCTGGGAACTGATAACCAAAGCTATACTGAATTAAATCTGACTACTGTGCTGATTAGCTCGAGTGACTCTATTTTGGCTAGGATGTTAGCAGGATTACTGCTAATGGCCTAAATGATGGCCATTAAAATAGTAAAAGTATTACAGACTCAGTATAAATTACGATGTGGGCCATGTGGAAATAGTAAAAAAAATACAAATTACAGACAATTTAGAAGTAGTTTTATGATTGAAAGCTAATAAACCAAATGAGACTTCACCAACCTCTTGAGATTTTATTCTGTTAAGAGTCTCAGATTTTTTTGCAGGGGGTTATAGTGACATGTAGGTAGTATGATTTAATGGAGAGCAGCTGAAACTGTAATTTCAGAATCAAATTTTGTGTCAAATTAAAATCAGTTGATAAATAAGCACTATCTAGCTATTTGAGGATATTTGATAAGCAACTTCTTTGATAGCTTAAACATCCTACTTGTTTCCACTTAATTCATTTTAATACCTTTTTAAAAATTTAATCTCTGGAGCTTGTTTTTGTTTATTTCAAACACAAAAGATTTGTAAGACAGCCAACTCTGTATTGTCTGGGTTCTGGGATTTCTCTATCTAAAATGAATTAAGTTTATTTATTTTGTTTTTTTATTTTATCTCATTGAGGCTATAGACCCAGGTCAGTAAAACATTGAGAAAACCTGAGTAAGTGACTAAATATATATTAAGACCCAAGTTTTAAAAGTATGTTGGATGAAATATAGTCTACTTGTAGATTACCTGTGGTTATACATATGAAAAAGTTCAGATATTCTCAACTTACTGTGTTTTCACAAATTTAAAAATATAGTTTAATTTAAATGTTTTTTCCAGGGGCCTGGGGAGATAGGTCCGTAGAATAAGCACTTGCCTGCCAAACACAAGGACCCGAGTTCAATTCCCAGTTCTGCAAAAAAAAAAAAAGATTTTTTCCTGTTAGGTTCTCAGAGTTTTTTAAAATTTTAAGTACAAATTCTGGGTCCCCCCCAAAAAAGTTATAGCAAGTCTAAAATTACAACATATATCTCTGGGGAGAAACAAACAAACAAACAACAACAACAACAACAAAAAATATATATATATTTTTGTCTTTTTGAGACAGGGTCTTGCTATGCAGTTCAGGCTGGCCTTGAGCTCGTTTTTGTATCCCAGTCTGGTCTTGAACTCGCACCAATCCTCCTGTCTCAGCCTCCCGAGTGCTGGGATTATAGGCATGCGCCACCACGCCTGGCTCAATAATTTCATTATAAAATAAAAGTAATTTCATTAGGGGCTGGGAAGATAGCTCAGTAGAAGAAGCGCTTGCCTGGCAAGCACAAGGGCCTGAGTTCAAGCCCGTTCTGAAAAAAAAAAAAAAAAAGTTCATTGAAAATAATGAACTCATTGTTAGGAAAACAATTCTGTTCTCAGTAGCATCAAGAAAAATTAAACACTTAGAAATTAACAACCAGAGAAGTGAGAGCCCTCTGTAATGAAGGTTGTAGTATTACAGAAAAGTGGATAAAAAGACACAGAAAACAGGGGCTCCTGGAGGGCAGATCCAATACTGTCAAAATGCCCATATTATCGAAATTGATGTATGTGTAATGCATTCCCAAAGAAAATGCCAGTAGCATTCCTCACCAGACTAGAGAAAACTATCCTAAAATTTATATGGAAACAGAAGGAATTTACAAAATGAATCCTGGATAGTGGGAGCAGAGGAGGAGGCGTCACAATCTGGATTTCAGGTTATACTGCAAAGCTAGAGTGGTGATCCCAGCATGAAAATGACATAAAAGTACTAGAGGAGATAGGCACAGGGAAGCCTTTCTGCATGGACCCCAGTTGCTTAAGGAATAGCATTAAGAATCATCAACAGAGTTACAGCAGATTGAAACTCTTCTGCACAACAAAGGAGATAGTGCAGTGAGGAGACAACCTATATAGTGGGAGTATGTTTTATCTACTCCTCGACACAGTGATAAATCTAAAATAAGTAAAGACATTTTAAAAATTAGATCTGATAAAATAATGACCTGAGCAAGTGGACTGCTGAAATGAATAGATACTTTTCAGAAAAAATTACAAATAGCCAATATATATATATATACTTTTTTTTTTTTTTGTATTATAGCTGGCTCAGCCTGCCCCCTGAGCGTGGGGCTGGTGTAGCATGTGGTGCTGGGGATCGAACCACAGTCCCTGTGGTTGCTTAAGCTTTCCTAAGCAGGTACTTTAGACCACTGAACTATCTTGCTGGCCCACCAATATATTCTTGAAAAGTGCTCAGTACTTCTGGCCATAACAGATGCTGCAAATTAAGTGAGATAAGTCAGACACACAATTTCGAATGATACATTCCTTCTCTTCTATGAGAAACTCAGAGAAAAAGCAAAGAGCTAAATACAACATAACTATATGAACTTCAAAGAGGACGAGGAGCAAGAGATGGAGGGTGATGGGTAGGAGGGAAGAGGAGGGGATGAAAAGAAGAATTGGGATGGGAACAGAGGATCAGGATGTGTTAAGTACATGTGCCCACCCCACACAAAGAATGTGGACATTATGTACTGTGAATGTGTATGGAAAAAAGGGAGGAGCTCAAGGGATACACAGAGGACAGAGGGAAGGAAGGGAAGGGAGAAAGAAAAAGGGAAGTAAGATGTGTTCTGTACACGTACCACTTTCCCACAAGGAATGTAGACATTATGTACTACACATGTGTGTGAATAAGCTTTTAAAAAAAAGAGAGAATGCAATAAAAGAAATTGAGATTCAAAAAAAAAAATTGAGATTCCATCTTAGTCCAGCAAGAATGACTATCATCAGAAAACCATAAAGGAACAACCTGTATTATATGCATGCGCCCACTCCCTAAGATGGCTATAAGCTACATGGACTGCAAATGCACTAACATAAAAAAACACAAGAATAACATGGTGGCGAGGCTGCAGGGAAGAGGCACTCTGCTGCTGCATTGTTGGTGGGAATTTAAATCAGTACAACCAGTTGGAAATCAGTAGAGCGACTCCTCAAAATACTAAAAATAGAAATTCCGTGTGAGCCAGCTATTTCCCTTTGAGGTGTCTCTTTCCCGGACAGTTAAGGACATCTCAGCACAGTGATACTGGCATACTTCCATTTATTGTGGTACAATTCATAGTTGTTAACTCTTGGAGATGGTTTATATACCCATCAACAGATGAACAGAACAACAAAATGACGAAGTACTCTGCAGAATAAAAGATGGATGAGGGATTCATCTTGAGACTCTCATGATGAGTAAAAAAACTTAGGCATGCAAGCTTAAATGTTATATAACTTTCTGATGTGAGATGCACAGGGTGTCACTAATTTATTTTTCTATTTTTTTGCGGGACTGGGGTTGGAACTCATTAACTTGCACTTTCCAGGTAGGCCCTTGTGCCCTGGAGCTATCCCCCCAGCCCCAGGGTGTCACTAATTTAAAAAACAAAACCAAATTAGGGCTGGGGATGTAAGCACCTCACGGCAAGTGCAAGGTCTTGAGCTAGCTAAACAAGAACAACAACAATTACAAAATAGCTTAATGGTAAACAGGGAGATGGTTGTTTTGTGTATGGGAATAGGATATAGAGACAGGATGGTGGGAGGGGAGGGAAAGGGGAATAAAACTAAGACATGGCAAATTTATGCACAAAAACAATTTGCAAATTTCATTATCTCCACTACCTATTTCTTTTCCCCTTCCAGGTGATATTAGACAGCTCCCCAGTATTGAACCCGGAAACTTGTTGAACGATCTTTTTGATACTCTTAAGCCAAGAAAGTGTGCCATTGAACTAAGGACAAACCACAGGGCCGAATCTCAGCTCATTGTGGACAATGCTACACGGTATAGATACAATTCTGCATTTTGTGTCTGTTGTATTAGAAACAAAAAGCAAGATATGTTGTATGCATATATTAGCTTTTGAATTATATTGATTTTAGTGTAATATATTTATCTTTTAGCAAACCTGTTCTTTCTTTAAAATATATACCTTTTCCCCACAGTTAGAAAAATATAATAATATTTTCATTGCTGATCCAGCGTAGTTTATGATTGAAATATGAGAATGGATGTGTTTTTCTGATTCACAATGCATGTATGGTTGGTGTGCATTCCACCAATTATGTGTGTGAATTTGACATCTGTGGCTCAGTTCTGAACATGTACAGATTTATTTCCTGTTGTTCCTTCAACAATGTGAAATAACAGTAACTTATATAGCATATATTTAGTATTGTATGTAAATATGGAGTGATTTAAAATATACGAGAGGACTGCCACACCATTTCATAGAAGGGATTTCAGCATGTGAAGATTTTGGTTGCTGCAGGGAGTCCCATAGCTGGTCCCTCACGGCTAATCAGGGTGAAGGGAACATTGAGAAAAAAAATTCTCATTTTTGTCGGAGACAATTCACACTAAAAAAATTTAAAACTTAAAAATTAAAAAAAAAATGATGTATTTCACTGCTCGATGGATCCATATTCTGCTCCTAAAGGAGGGAGTCTCTTTCTTCCCTTGGTCTCTGCCTTTGGAGCGGTCCTCGGAGGACTCCGACATTCCGCTCCGCCATAATTTATGCATCAGCACATAGAGAACACTTCAGAAAAATCGGAACACTGATTATTATTTCATGACTTTTGTTGTATCAAGATTCGCTTTGGTGTTTGACTGTTCTTATAAAATATTTTTGTTGCTTGAACATTTCCTTGGTTGGATGTCAGCAAAAACTTAAGGATTGTTTTTCTTCTGTGTCCCATACTATGCTGCACAGGATGGTGGGAGTAGAGGGAGGATTGATGGGAATGGGGATAGGGTGGGTGGATGATGTGGATTTATATTAAGACATTAAAATTAATGGATATGGATGTGTAATTTTTTTCATGTAAGTCTTTTTGTACATGACTGACCATTTTAAAATCTCTTTCTCTTTCTCTCCCTCTCTTTCCTCCCTTCCCTTCTTCCTACCCTCCCTCCCTCTCTCCCTCCCTCCCTCTCAAACTCTCTCTTTTTCCTTCCTTCCCATTCCATCTCTCTCTATATTTGAGACAGGGTCTCACTATGCAGTTTAGGCTGGCCTTGAACTCACTTTGTCACCCAGGCTGACCTCAAACTCAGAGTGAGTCCTTTGCCCCAGCTTCCTGGGTGCTGGGATTACAGGTGTGCACCACTACACTCAGCTAAAGTCTCTTGATTTTTTTTTTTAAACTTCATTTGTTTATTTATTTTATGGCCGGCTCAGCCTGCCCTGGGTGTGGGGCTGGCGCAGCACATGGTGCCAGGGATTGAACTGCAGTCCTTGCGGTTGCCTAAGCTTGCCTAAGCAGGCATTTTAGATTGCAGAGCTATCTCGCCGGCCCATAAAGCCTCTCAAATTTGGAGGAATCAATATTCCTTAGAAATCAGTTTTATAGATGCTCAGGAATTCCTTTCAGGAACTCATTCAGTTCCATCTGATTCAAGCTGTGTGTGAGGGGATCGGGCTGGCGCAGCATGTGGCACTGGGGATCTAAGCAGGAGCTTTAGACTGCTGAGCTATGTCTCTAGCCCCTGTCATCCTTTCACTGTAGTTTCCATCTCAAATATTATTGATGATGAGTATCTGTGTAGTACACAGGGGATATGTTGGTGGAGAGAAGCCTGCTGCCTGTCCCTGGTCAGAAATAGAACAGGAAACTCAGGCTGATTTGCAGAGCTCAGAAAGGAACTCTGGGATATTTCCAGCAAGAGCAGCCTTTCTCCCTCAGTTTTCTTTTCAACTCTTGTTTGGCAAAAGTTGAAGCCCCATGCCACTTACCTATGAAATGAGAGTTATGCCTACTTTTTATGGTTCTTGAGTGCTCTAGAGATAAAAAGGTCGAGTCCTCAGAATGGTGCACGGTACTTTGATCATTTTTCAAGTTCTTTTAATTTGCTAGGAAGAAGCAACTAATTGGTGAATGTAATGAAGCAGACTTCTTGGTCTTTCTATTATATTATAAAACTCATTTTCTGTCTATAATTCATATCTGAGTGGAATTTTCTCCCCATTTATTATCTATTAACAGAGGTTAATAACTATGTGGTTTTTGTATGAAAAGACCTTTTTAGATGATAATACTCTTTGTATTTTATCTTTGAGAATCTCCAAACGCCAATTTCCAGGATTTGACTTAGAACTAAATATCTCTGAGAATTCTACATTCCCAGTCTCAATTCAAGATAAGACATTCATTTTTGTCAGGCTCCCAGAAGAGGGGGCCAATTCTCAGCCCTCTAAAAGCGATCAGAAGTTTTGTAAGTATACATTTCTCTGGTACATCAGATTAAATAATTCATTTTTGTAATAGAGTTATTAAATGACTCGTTATAAGTTCACTTGCAGGTGGCTATTTGCGTTTTTATTCAATGGTAAAGATACATGTTGCTAGTAAAAAAAGTCACCAAAAATGAATAAATAAATCGATAAATGTGTCAATCTTCAAAAGCAGATATTCTTAGAAGTTTGTAAAGACTTTAAACCTTAGTGAGGCTGTAATACTTAGCAAGTTAAGAACAGATAGAGGAAGTTTTGTTTAAAGCAATGTGCCAATAACCCAAATTCACTCTGATAACAAATTTTAATTTATTCTCTAATTTCATTGAATTTGATGAAGAATTTTTAACACAATTTGAAGGGCAAATGTGTTTTATTTATTTATATTTTTTGTATTTTAGGGAAGGGACGACAGGGTGTTCAGGGTCTCATTACTATACTGGGATGTTAGTGTTGTTTTCATTTCTTTCTTTCTTTCTTTTTTTTTTTTTTTGTCTTTTTGAGACAGGGTCTCACTATGCAGTTCAGGCTGGCCTTGAACTCACTTTTGTAGCCCAGGCTGGTCTCTAACTCATACTGATCCTCCTGCCTCAGCCTCCCATGTGCTGGGATTACAGGCGTGAGCCACCACACCCAACTCGTTCATTTCTTTTGAATGACCATTGATGTTAGATATTTTCTCAAATTTTTATTTGCTGTTTGTATTTCTTCATCTGAGAAGTAGGAATTCATCACAGATACCCATTTTTGGATTAGGTCTTTAAGTTTGGGGGCTTTAATTTTTTTCAGCCATTTATGTTCTAGATATAAATTCTTTGTCTGAGGGAAGAAAGCTCTGTGGGCTGTCTTTGTAATCTTTTTGATTTCTTTTGCTGTGCACAATCTTCTAATAGGATGAGTTCCCAGTGATTGATTCTTTGTGATAGTTCCTGTGTGATTGGGATTTTATTCATGAAATCCTTGCTGTATACTTCTGTGTTCAAGAGTTCTACCTATTCTCTCTTTTAGCAGATTTAGTATTTCTGTTCTAATATTTACATCTTTGGTCCACTTTGACTTCAGTATAGGGCATGGTGATAGGTGGGTGTCTAGTTTATTCCTTACCATGTGGAAAGCCAGTTTTTCTAGCACTGGAGGAGGCTATCTTTATTCTACTGAATGTATTTGGCCCCTTTGTCAAAGGTAATGTGGGTGAGTGTGTTTGGAGTTGTTTCTGCATCTTCTAATCTGTTCCTTTGATCCTGGAGTCTTTTTTTTTTTCCAGTACCATGCTGTTTTTATTACAGTAGCTACATAGTATAACTTTAAGTCAGGGATTGTGATGTCCCCTGCCTTGCCTTTGTCACTGAGAATTGTTTTTGGTATTCTAGGACTGTTCTGGTTTCAAATGAATTTTAGGATTATTTTCTTAAGTCTGTGAATATAAGTGGTATTTTGATTGGGATTGCATAAAATCTTTATAATAATTTTCACTATGTTGGTACTTCCTATCCATGAATAAGGGATGTCTTTCTATTTTCTGATTCTATTTTCTGTCTTCTTTTTAGAGTACTGTAATTTTCAATGGATAAATCTTTTCTTTTACTTTTTTAGATTTGTATTTGATTTTTCTAGGTGTTGTTACAAAAGGTGTGATTTCACTTTCTTCTCTCTGTGTTTTGTTCTTTCTGTACAAGAATGATATTGATTTTTGAGTCAGCCTCACCCGTGAATTTGGTTATTAAATCTATTATCTTTTATTGGAGTTTTCATTCCATTCTATGCAGAGTATCATGCCATTCACAAATAATGATAATTTAATTTCTTCCTTTCCTATCCTCATTTCTTTGATTTTATTTTTCTTGTCTAATTGCTCTGGCTAATGTTTCCAGAATTATATTGAGTAGGAGTGGTGATAGTGGCTAACCTTGTCTTCTTCCTGAATGAAAGAGTTCCTGAGTATAGAGTGAAAGCTTTCAGTTTTTTGTGTAATTAGTATATGTTGGCTCTTGTTTTTTCATAGGTAGTTTTATTAGTTTGAGATAAAGACTATCCAATTTTCTGTAAGGTTTTTTTTTTTTTTTTTTAATAAATCATGAATGGGTGTTAGACTTTTTCAAGTGCTTTCCTTGTGTCTGTTGAAATGCCATGTGATTTTTGTCATTGGTTCTGTTCATACGGTGTGTCACATATATTGATTTGCCTATGTTAAGCCATCCCTGCATCACTGAGATGAACACCACTAGGTCTTGGTGTATAATCTTTTTGATGTTTGCTATATCGTTTACCAGTATCTGGCTGAGGACTCTGGTGTCTGTGTTCATTAGGAAGATTGGCCTGTACTTCTCTTCTTTAGTTGGCTCCTTATCTGGTTTTGGTATCAGGGTAATAATCCTAGAAGGAATGATTTTGGGAGTATTGCTTTCCTTTCAATTTCATTAAGGAGCTTTGTCTTAGTTACTTTTTACTAGTTGCTGGGATAAATATCTGACACTCAAGATGAAGGAAGGAAAGGTTTATTTAGCTCACAGTTCGTGGAGGTTTCAGTCCACACTTGGCTGGTCTAAGGCTGAGTGGAACAGAGCAGTGCGCATACAGTTCATGGCAGCAGAAACAGCAACAATGGCGACAGAGGCAATGGAACAACCAAGGGGGCAGAGAGCAACAGCGCTAGTCTGTCTCTCTTTATGTTACATTCAGGCTCTCCACCTCAGCCTATCGGCCTTACACCACACCCATAATCCCAGAAGTACTTAAAACACATAATCCCAGGGATCATGGATCAGTCTCAATCTATAAAAGTCCCTGCTCCATGACTGCATGAGGCTTTGAGGGGACAACTAGACATAAACCATAACAAGCTTCATCATTAGTGCAATTACCTCTTCTCTAAATTTCTTGTAGAATTCATCTGTGAACCCGTGAGGACCTGGGCTTTTCTTTGTAGGCAGATTTTTAATTATATTTTTGATTTCATTGACTAATATTGGGTTATTTGTACCTTATGTTATATCTTGTTTCTATTTTTATATTTGCTTGTTTCAAATTTTGGCAGTTCTTATGCATCTAGGAATCTGTTCATTTCTTCTGTTTTTAATCATGTTAGAGAACATGCAATACCAGGGATTGAACCTGGGTCTTTGCGCTTGCCAGGCAGGTGCTTATAACCCTGAGCTATCTCCCTGGCTCTGTTACCAGTGCTTGTGACTTTTCTGGGGCTGCTGGCTGGTCCCAGCTGCAGTGTGCAACATACTCTGATTGCATATCTTAATTTTAAAAATCTGCTAGAGAAGTAGTCCCTTCTTTAGGAAAATTGGATAAATATGCCTTAGAGAGGCATGCAGTACTTCTTTATTAATAATTAAATGACTTTTAAAGTCAATTATATCCATTATTGCAAAGCGCAGAGACCTAAACCAGGATTCATGGCTGAGTTAGAATTTCAGAGATATTAAAATCTATATCTTAGAATCGGTGAAATTAATACTGACCTACATGCTAAACAGAGGGTGAAAAAGAAATGTACAAGCAGCACAATCCTATACGTGTAAATGCAAGCAATATTTTGGGGGAACTTTGGAGGTTTTTGTTTGTGTGATCCAACAAGCTAGGGGGCAAGCTCAATTTGGGCCATTCTCCAGAGATAATTCTGTCTTCATCAAAATGAGTGAGTGAATAAATAAATGAATGGTTCACTAAGCAAATTAGCTCTCTTAGCACAGGGCATCAGAATGTCTGGGCTTTTAAATTCCCCTGTGATTATGAAATACACAGGAGCCTCGTAGTTTCACTCCAGATTTTTGTTGTATTATTTTTTACTTGAGAAATGGTGACTTTTGTATCATTGCTATAAGATTACAGAAAGCCTGCTTGTCAGTATCCTAATGTGAATGGAGATACTGTCCCTGCCTGCAGCATGGTCAGTCATCTGAGATCTAAAAAGGAAGTCAGCCACCCTGCCCCATGGAAAAATTGCCCCCTGGAGCTTTCATTTTCACATCTGTAATATGGATCTAAAATGTGGTCAACCTGCTTGCTAGCTGCTAGGCAGGAGTCCCCATGGCTCCTCTGGACCATAGCTAATGCTTTAGTGGCTGAATCATGGGGTGGTCTGGGGGAGGGAAAAAGACAGGGATGAGAGATTGGTTGGGCATTGTGGTGTTAGGGTGTGAGTGACAGTTCCCAGCCACAGAGAAAGACCTCGGTACTGCATACTGGTATGTATCAGGTGACCATCAGTTGTGGATAGCTGGGATACCCACCCTGTGTGAGTGTTGTGAATGTTAAAGAAAAACATGGAAGGGCTGGGGAGATAGCTCAGGAGAATAGGCGCTTGCTTGGCAAGAGCAAGGGCCTGAGTTCAATCCCCAGTTCCGGAAAAAAAAAGAAAAAAAAAAAAAAAAAAAAAAAAAAAAAAAAAAAAAAAAAAAAAAGAAAAACATGGAAAGGATATAGATTCTCAAATTGTAACTCATTAGTAATAGTACCAGGGATTAAAGTTTTAAATTTGGAACTTAACATATTTTATATGCTTGCTTGTTTCTTAAGTTCAACATTAACAAATCATCAGTGACTACATGGTGAATGTATTGCAGATTAGGAGCTGTGCTGGCTCTTGGTTGACTTCTCTGTTGATTACAAAGGTCTGACAAGATTGGGTGCATTGAGGGTGGTATGCCATAGATGATCATGAATGTCTGAAACCTTCTTCCCCATTCTCTTCCTGTTCCTCTATCCTGTGTAGGGAAGGAAGTGAATTTATATTCCACTTGGTGAGATATTGTCACTGAGCTCCTTATGAGGAATTCCGTATTAATTTCTCGTTTGAAATATTGTTTTGTGCTAACTATTTTCTCTTGAATTCTCAGATTTATATTCTGCGGTTAAAGCTTTACTGCAAGAAAATGACTTTAAAAGTGCACAAACATCACAATTCATTGCATTTAGAAGGTAAAGAATTGCAATACCTAAAGTTTCTCAAACAGCTTTTACATTTGCCACATTACATGAGCATTCTGTCTGACTGGGCGACCCTCACTGGTCATCCCTGTCCTCTTTATATTTGTTCTCATTACATAGATACTATCCTAAGCTTGTAATGTTCTCCAAAAGCTATCTGGAAAAATACAAGGTGTGATTAAAAAAATATGTAGTGAATGCAGCATGTTGAGTGCCATGGAGCTTTTATTTGAGAGGCGGCAGTGGCTGCGTGACAGGTTTCAACTTGTTCTGTGCAGTCTGTGTGTTGTGAGCTGTGGTTGAGAGAAGATGTGTTCTTAGGTGTGCCGTACATCATGTGTTATGGACAACTCATTCCATTGGAATCGCCCTACCCTGCTACCCTGCTGCTTCAGATTCTGGCTTTTAAAAAAACATTGATGTAGAAGGTGAAACTTTGGTCTGTGCCTCTGATCCTGAGACAGGATCAGAGTTTGCAATGAAAACCACCCAGTTCTTGTGTGAAAGGAGGGCACCAAACAAGACCTAGTGGGAAGGCTTTGTTGATTGTGTTTTTTTGACCTCAGTCAAATTCTGTGAGCTGTTTGTATCCAAAAACACATGCTAGACATGGCAGATGATTCTACTAAATATTATAGTTATAAACTCATAAGAAATCTAAGTAGAACCAAATACAGAGGAAGATAGAAATTATAATTTTTTTTTTTCTTAGTGAAAACTCTGGAAATATTTTCCAGATTCTAGTATGTCTCTAGTCTAGCTTAGTGATAGGATGATTGTTTAACATGCATAGAGCCCTGGGTTCAAGCTCCAGCTTTCTCTCTTTTTTGCACACATAGAAAAACAGAAAACAGTATATAATATTTGCTGATAACATAAATGAGCTAATGACAGATAACATTAAGATAACATGCATTTTTATGTGTTTCAGACAAGACTGTGATGTCATCAATGACTGCTGTTGTAGGCATTACACAAAACATCTTATTAGGTAAACATCTTTTTTTTCTTTCTTTGTTTTTTTTTCCTGGTGGTTCCAGGGATCAGACTCAGGACCTTGCGCTTGCCAGGCAAGCATTTATTCCACTGAGCTATCTCTCTTCCCCCTATGTAAGCATCTTGAAGAATTTCCATTTTTGAGGACAATCTTTCCATGATTCACTGTTATTTTGTTTATTTTTATATTTGTCACTTGTAGCTACACATTTTTAAAAAAAGTTTACCTCATTTGAGAAGTTTACTAATTTCTCCAATGTCCATAGGAATGGATTTTTTGAAAAGGCCAGGAAGATAGCTGAGTGGCTTATGTGCCTTCCCGGCAAGTGTCAAGTCCTGAGTTCAATCGTCAGTACCAAAAAGCAAAACAAGACAAAAACAAAAACAACCCGCCCTTTAAAAAAAAAAAAAAAAAAAAAAAAAAAAAAAAAAAAAAAAAAAAAAAAAAAAAAAAAAAAAAAAAAAAAAAAAAAAAAAAAAAAAAAAAAAAAAAAAAAAAAAAAAAAAAAAAAAAAAAAAAAGACAAGAAAAATAATTTAAAGGAGGAATTGACCTTTTGACTGGAAAATAAAAAGAAAAATGAGGGACGGTATTTTTCTTGAGGTTTCCTTCCAGGTTGGAAAACCCCTGTCTCTCTAAGATAATCATGGTAGTGAAGGAGAATTTTTAGGATAATAGAATGTGTGTGTATGATTCCACGAATCTGAGCAATAGGATGCTTGCAGGGGAACCTTTCTGAATGGCTATGGTAGAAATTGGAGTGGAAAAAAACCCACTCTGTTTCTCCTGGAGAAATAAATTCATTTACATTGCATTTATAAGCACCTGTTTGTTGCTCATTGTGGACATCCAATATCCTGTGAGTTGAGATCTCCTCTTTGCTAAGATACACAAAAAAACTGTGTGAGATGTATTAACAAAGGATTAAAAAGTGCATGTTTAGCGACATACTATCAGGTTCCTAAGAACTATGATGTTGGGAAGCTAGTGGCAATTTTTTATGGATGTGAAAGAAGGTATTCTACTTGCAATCCCAGCACTAGAGGAAGCAGAGGCAGGATTGCTAGGTTGATTTCAGCGTGGACAATTTAGTGACTTTGTGAGCTCTGTCTCAAAATCAAAAATTTAAAAAGGGCTCTGGAGGTAGCTCAGGCTCCCACCTCCATAGCCAAAAAGTTCTACAGAATTTCCTTCTAGAGCCGAAGTGAGAATATAACAAAATAATATACCCAGAACACTTAACCATATAGTAACTGTCATATTTCTGTCATTCATTCAATTTGATGCTATTAGCCTGAAAAAGTGTATAATTACTATCACAGGAATCCATGTGAGCATTTTAAGACCCAAAATAGGGTAGTGATAGGAGAGACTAGAAATCAATTAGTTGAGTATTTTTTAAAAATAGAGGAAAAGAATATTTATATCAGAATTGAAAATGTCAAGAAATTTAGCTAGGAAATGTCATTGAGTTTGAGTTGATTGAGGACATGCATGTAGGCGATCAAATGACACACGTGAGAGCCAGATTTCTTGTTGATCTTTGAGGAACCAAAGTGATATACAGAAGTGTGGAGATCATTTTGACAACTGGGTTGAATCTGAGTGAGAGTTTAAACAGAATAAAATTGAGATTTTTTCCAATCTTGATGATGTATTACTACTTTGTAACTTAGAGATCATCGGAAGAGGCTCATATTTGGAGTTGGTGATAAAATTTGTTGCACCAGAAATGCGTACCTCTCAGACTTACTTCCTGGAAGTCCTTCTGAAACTCAGCCAAATAGTGACCTCCAGCCGAATGGTGAAGGCTTTTGTGGTACTCCTAATGATTTTGCTAAAAATAAGCGTGAATTTGAAAGTGGTATTCGACTATGCAATGGAGAGATATTTTTCATAATAAACGTAAGTGTCAAAAAAAAAATGCCTTTGTACCAATTAGAAAGATTTTTTTTTTGCTGTTCTAGAATTTATTCAAGATTTAATCCCACCATGGGTGACACTGTTATTTGAAGTTTTCTTTTTAAGGATTTTTACATTCATGTTCATGATGAATATTGGTTTATAGTTTTCCAATAATTTCTGGTTCTGGTTCTGGTATTAGACTTGAGCTGGAATTGTTGAGAATAATTGAGGAGGAAAGACTTTTTTTTTTTTTTTTTTTTTGAGTTTTCTTAAAGGCTTTGTGAGGAAAATATTAATAAATATTTGAGTCATAAGAAAACAACCATAAGCAATTGTTTCCCTCATTGTAGCTTAAATGCAGAAACTATGGAAGTGATTGCTTTATATTTGTTCTCATTATGTAGATACTATCCTAAGCTTGTAATGTTCTTCAAAAGGTATCTGGAAAAATACAAGGTGTAACTAAAAAAATAGATAGTGAATGCTGCATGCTGAGTGCCATGGAGCTTTTATAGGAGAGGCAGCAATGCCTGCGTGACAGGTTTGAACTTGTTCTGTGCAGTCTGGCTGTTGTGAGCTGTGGTGAGAGAAGGTGTATTCCAAACTGTGCTATGGACCACACATTTCACTGGAATCTCCCTACCCTGCTGCTTCAGATTCTGGGTTTAAAAAAAAACATTGATGTAGAAGGTGAAACTTTGGTCTGTGCTTCTGATCCTGAGACAGCGTCAGAGTTTGCAAAGAAAGCCACCCAATTCTTGTGTGAAAAGAGGGCACCAAACAAGACCTAGTGGGAAGGCTTTGTTGATTGTGTTGTTCTGATCTTGATCAAATTCTGTGAGCTGAGTTTGTATTCAAAAACACATTAGACCTCTGAATATTATATGAGTTAACTAGAACTTTGAGAAAATTATGTGTGTAGGAAATGGCTTGAGAAATGGCTATTAATTTAATTTAATTTTATGTATTTGGAATACAGTCTTACTCTGCAGCTTGCACTCATAATGATCCTCCTGTGTTCGCCTCCTCAGGGCTGGGATTACACGTGTGTGCCACCATGTCCAGTCTCAGTGACCACTCAGTGCACATGGGGGTTGGACTGGTGTGGCACATGGTATAGGGGGGTTGGACTCTGGTCCCTTGCTTGCCTAAGCAGGTGCTTAGTCTGCTGAGCTTTCTCACCAGCCCTAGGGCCAATAATTTCATCCTCCATCATGACAGTACTCATGAAATGGCACAACTTGCTTTCAGAATGGCGATTTCTATCGAAAACACCACAGCGTGCCTTTATCTACCTTAATTATGGGATCTGACATAATGTGATTCTTTAGCTCTTTCCTACAATGAAAATGACCGCAAAGAGTGCAATTCTGAGTCTGTTTAGCAAAGCGGTAGTCAAGCTAGGGCACGCATGCCACCGCAGGTTGTTGAAAGGCCTGAAGGGCTGGTCATCACTAATTTAGGGTATTGAGGCAACTGGATCAGTGTACCTGAAGAGATTCATGAGAGGGGACTGCTGAAACCACTCCAAAAAGTTGTAAGAGTGATGGGATAAGTGAGTTTGAAGCAATAGAAGTTTTTTTTTTTTTTTTTTTTTTTGGGGGGGGGGGAAGGGGGTGTGGCAGGTATTTCTTACTGCAATAAAGTTCAGCAAACGTGAGCATTCACCATATGTTTTGATCACACCTTGTGCATTCTGAAGTTTGAAGGAATGAAAACCTCTGTGATTCTATTTCAGTATAGATATATTCAACTAAGTATGGATTTTAAGCCTTTTGAAATGTATCATTATTATTCACTTGGTGGTGTGAGAGATAGAACCCATGGCCTGAGAAGGGCTACACTCATAGCCTCCCCTGGGCCACACTCCACCCCAGGCTTCTTGAAATTTGTCGTTGTGATACCGGGGCTTACATTCTATTTCCAACCCTGTGACAGAATATCTTTACTGTGTACATATTTGAAGTCTACAAAGCAGCTCCTTGTTTTGGTGGCAGGATATAATTGATGTAACTTTTGGAAAGAGAAGATCTCTGACTATTAGTAACATGGCTGGCTTGGAAGTAACTGTGGATTTTAAGAAGCTCATGAAACACTGTGCCATAAAACATGCCTGGGCGAGAACTATTCACACCTTTCAGGTAAGACTATTCAAAGAGCTTAGGAAGCCATACAGTACTTTGAAATATTTTCTTTTAAAACTTTTATTGTGTTTTTATCATTATGTGTAATGATTAAGAACTAAACACAGGGCTTGATGCAGGCCAGTGAAGTGTTTTGCCACTGAGCCACTGGTATTATTATTTTTTAATTAGAGAACAAGATGTTCAAGAGTGTAGAAAAGAGTAAGCAGACAGCTGTCTTTAGCTCTCTTTGCTTCAGAACTCTCTTTCCTGTCAGGACAGAAAAGACAGTAGAACTATAGCCTTGTCCCACTGATCTCCTTACCTCAGTCTCCAGTGAGGCGTGGCATAGCAGCGTACTGATGGGGCCTTTGTGTAGAATTGGATAGGTAATCAGGAGTCTTTTGGCGCCTTATTGTTTTTTTTTTTTTTTTGTCTTTTTGAGACAGGGTCTCGCTATGCAGTTGAGGCTGGTCCTGAGCTCACTTTTGTAGCCCAGGCTGGTCTTGAACTCGCACCAATCCTCCTGCCTCAGCCTCCCGAGTGCTAGGATTACAGGCGTGCACCACCACGCCCGGCTTGGCGCCTTATTGCTGATTTTTTAAAAACATTATATAGACCCAGACTTGATGGCATATGTGCATAATCTGAGTCCCATGGGATGCTGAGGCAGAAAGGAGAATTGCAAGCTTAGGTCTCTTAGGGGCCACTTAGGAACTTAGCAGGAATCCCCTCTTGAGACAAAAAAATGTACAAAGGGCTGGTTCTTGACTATAGTCTGAAGAACGGGTTCAGGGTCCTCCGTGGGTCTGTGTTTCTCACACCTCTGGTCTTCTCGGTTGCCTTCTCACAGCTCCCCTTGGGCAGGAGTGGTGAAGACAGTAGGTGCGACAGTGGTTTTGGCCACACCTTCTTTTGTCAGTTTGTTTTTTGGCTGGCCTTGATCTCCCTTTGTAGCCCAGGTTGGTTTTGAACTCACAGTGATCCTCCTGCCTCAGACTCCTGAGGGCTGGGATTACAGGTGTGTGCCACCACACCTGGCTTCTGGCCACATCTTTAACTGTTTGGCACCTGATGTGCAGTGCTTAAAGCTGTGAATAGCTCCAAATCATGCAGTTGTGTTCTTGGAGCTACTTGGGCATATGGAGTGTTTTTCTTGCCTAAGCAGTGCTGTGTGCTGAACTTAAAAGTAAAAGGAAGTTAATGGTTCTCTTTTGTGTGTCTTGATAGAATTAACAAATGATTCAACAACGAGAAAATACAGTGAAAGTGAAAGTGAAATAATCATCCCTGGGCTTCTTCACTTTGAGAGAAAGTGATTAAAATTTTATTTTATTGTGTGTATTTGTTTTAATCTATTTTTTGGATCAGAATACTTTGTTAAATAATTGTTGTCATTTTCCATGTATAGCATTCAGCTTTCAAAATTTTGTTCAATTTTGAAAGTGTCTTTGATATTTGCAAACTCAAATATGAATATGTATCTCTCTATTAGACATTTGAAGAATCCTTTCTTGCCATTCTAAGTGACACTTTTATACATGAGGTCTCTGCAATCATTTCAAACTCTACGGTTAGGGAAAATTAGCACTGCGTACCATCTTGCAAGTCTTTGTCACTCAGTTTCCAAAAGCCAGTTGTGGATCTGTGGGACTTGAACTTAGCAGAAGCTGGGGCCGTGTAGCAAGCTAGGGTTCTGAGCTCATGAATAACATGGCACAGATGCATGGGATCTGGGCAGTGTGCTGGCCAGGGAGGAGCCTGAGAATGGGGTAGGGATGTCTTCGAGAGGTGCGGCTGTGCACGGTCTTCACACTATTCTCGCCTCCTAGGGGTCTGAGGAGCACACGGTTGCCTACGTGGTGGGGAAGGCGGGCCGCCAGCACTGGCAGCACGTCTACACCGCGGTGACCCGGGGCCGCTGCCGAGTGTATGTCCTTGCGGAACAGTCTCAGCTCCAGAGTGCCATCAGGAGGCTCAGTGTTCTCAGGCAAACACACCTGAAACATTTCTTACAAAATGAGCTCGCTGTCAGATGTGCCTCTCCAGCAGATCATCCGTCCCACCCTGCGAGCTCTGAAGACAGTGCAGGACCCAGCCTGCCATCAACACCCGTCTCCAAAGACACTCCCACCGCTGTCACAGATGATGTCGCTAAGAGCCAGTCCTCCGCTGATGAAGGAATGGCCACCCCTCTTAGAAGGTGGCATTTTTCTTCATATGATGGAAGAAATACAGATGAGGATTTCTCACCATCTTCTGGGTCTAAAAGAAACTCTGGAGTGGACATCTGTGACAGTCCAAGCAAAGCTTGCAAGGTAGGTGTGATACTCGGATATGCTCAAGTTTTATTTCAGTATCGCTAACTTGAGTATGCTTAGGAGTGAACTTGTACCTCTGTGTCACCTCGTGCTGTAGCACTCAAAACAACTCCTTATGCCTCCCCAAGTTCCCCTCTCCTGTGCTCTGTTGATCCTAGCGCCATTTGTCACTTCCTGAGGCTCGCCCTTTAGGCAACCTCTAGGGACTGATGGAGCTGACATGCCAGAAGAAAGCTCCTTGTCACTCTGCACCTTCTTAACCAGTGCCTTCCCTTTCCCCTCCTCTCCTGCGCCAGCTTCATAGGTCGCAATCTTACTTTACTGCATGGCTTTCTTGCCATGGCTTGCTCATTCTTCTTGTCAACCTTCAGGACCTTGTCTTAGGTCTTGTTCTTGCCTTTTCTTTGTGATTTTTTTCCTTTCTTTTGCAATCCTGGGGAGTTGAACCAGGTCCGTTTGCACTAAGCAACATCCTCAGTCCTTCTGAAATTTTGACACAGGGTCTCACTAAGTTGCTAACCTGACCAAGTTGAATTCGAACTTGTGCTCCTTCTACTCTAGCCTCCCTGAGTGCTGGGACGATAGGTGTGCACACATAGCAGTGTTTCTCTTCCACCAGTACAGCTGGGCACTGTTCAAGGATAAATTCTGCACCACAGGTGGTGGCACACACCTGCAATCTCAGCTCCTCAGGAGGCTGAGGCAGGAAATTGGCAAGTTTGAGGCCAGCCTGAGAAACTTAGCGAGGAGACCCCATCTCAAAATAAAAAAAAGAATGGGTGGGCACGCTAGCTTAGTGATAAAGTACCCCTGAATTTGATCTTCAACACTGGAAAAAGAAGCAACCAGAAAAACAAGCAACCAAAAAACAAGACAGAAATTTTAAAACTTTGATAAGTTCAGAGAAGTTCATCCTTAGGTGACTTTTTGTTGTTTTGGGAACATCACAATGTCCTCATTCCAGGGTAGGTGGTACAGTCAATAACTCAGTGTGGCCCTTTGGTGTAGTTAGGACTCAGTATTGTGAGAATGAGATGTTTTGAGTCTGCTGTTGGTGTCACAATGCAGACTGTTTTACTGTACATTTTTTATTGTGAATAGGGGGCTGTACTCTAAGATAACAGTTAAACTGTGGCAAACGTGTAAACTATAATGTAATGACTACCAGGTCCTCTGTCCTGTATATAGTTGTATGTGCCATGCTTTCATGACTGGCAGTGCAGTAGGTTTGTTTACATCAGCAACACCCAAACGCTTGAATAAAACCTTGAACTAGATAACAAGAACTTTTTAGCTCCATTATAATCTTAATCTATAGTCCTGAAATGTCTCTATGGGGCATTTGACCATACTCAATGACAAAGCCTTCCTAGATGAAGGCTTTTGTTCTTTTTAATGAATTCATGTCTTTGAGTTTTGGTAAAAGTTCTTAAAAAAAAATGTTGACCTGATAGTTTGCCTCACTACCCCACTCCTGGAAAAAAAAAAAAAAAAAAAAAAAGGAAATTAGAAGTATACCTTTAGATAAAAACATATGAATAAGTACTGTTTAAATGTATCATATAGGTCAGTGATTTCCAGAATTTAAAACAAAAAATACATTTTATCACGAAAAGTAGGGAGGACATAGTCATATAATTTCTAAATAGAGGCCAGTCCTTATCTTAATCAAGGTTCTCTAGAGAGACAACCATTAGATATGAGTATCTGTCTATATATCTATCAGAATGCAATTTATTTTAAGGAATTAGTTCATATGAGTCTAGAGTGGTAAATCTGAAATTTTGAACATGCTAAAGTAAAAGCCTGAAAGCAATCTTCTGGTGGAATTTCTTTTTCATTGGGGGAGGAAAGTCTCTTTTCTAATTAGGCCCTCAAATGATTGGATGAAGCCCATCCACAATGTACTTTCCACCAGATTAACTGACTTGTGTTAATCTCATCCTAAACATGGCTTCACAGAAATATGTGGAAGAATATGCAACTAGATATCTGGGTATTGTGGCTTTAGCCACACTGACACACAAAATTAACCACCACAGTGCTGTAAAATGAGCGTATTTAATTGGGAGGATCAACTGTTTATTTCCCCCATTTTCTATGATGGTGAAACTTTATGATCATGCTAGCCTGTTCAGTAGTGCGTGGGAATCAATAGCAATATGAAGAATACGATGCTGGTCTTGGAGCGTTCCACCTTCCTGCACACAGAGCTGTGTTCCTGGGCACATCACAGGACTGTGAGCTTGGGACCCACTTGTTTTTACATTGCTGCCTAATGCATTAGTAACATCCTGAAATTTTTAATGTTGGAATAAGGAACCTTCGTTTTAATTTTGTATTGGACTTACGAGTTAGAAGCAAACCAAGACCATACCTTTAAGAGTTAAGATACATGTACTTATTTAGTAAATAGTTATGTCTACATGCTGGACCCCACACTAAGTGCTGCACAGCCATGGTAAGCCGGAGGAGATGTAATCCTTGAAGAAGCTACAGCTCGGGCACTGCAAGGCTTGGAGGAAATGTATTATTTCTTCTTCAGAAAGAGTTCAAGGGAATAGAAGTACATAGGATGGACTGAGTATATTCTTATAAAACTAACTTTATTCTTATTGTTCTAATAGGTGGAAGAACCATCTCCACAAGTTTCTTCTCAACTTCAGAATTTGAGGCTAAATAAATTAATTCCCAAGCAACTTTTCAAGCCCACAAAGGATGAAGAAAATTTCACTTTAGACTGCCCAAAGTCATCCTGAACTATTTCCCTTTTAAAACCAAAGAACATTTTAGCCTCAAAGTTGCAAGAGGAAAGAAGATCCCTATAAATTGGACTTTTTTTTTTTTTTTTAAACTTCAAGACAGTTGTGCTTAGAAAATGTTTTAAATTGACTTGGTCAAAAAAAATCTTGATGATTTCAAATCTATCACTGCTGGTACTGTACACAAATGAAAGGAATAAAGGAAAATAGGTATTCAAAAAAACCCGCTATATTTTCAAATATGCTATATTTTTTTAGGATGATGTTTAACTTCTCTGATCATGGCTGGTTCCTTTGTCAGTGGGTGGAAGCCGTGGCAAAGGTAGACTCATTGTGTCTGCTGATACTGACACACAGGGATGACCTGGGCATGCCCAAAGTTGCTGGTCACTGGGTCACTGCCGTTGAGGTCCAGCATGCCTGGGACTTTTCCTGGAAATCCCGTTGGAGTCCGAGCACATTGTTTTGAATATATCCTGCTCAGGGCATATTTCTTGGGGTATGATTTTAATTTTTTACTGCTAAATGGTGCTGTAGTTTGTGTCTTTCCAAGTTCATGTGCTGGCAGCTTAACTTACAAGCCCCAGTGCTGGAAGGTGGGGCCTACTGTGAGATGCTGAAGTGCTTTGTGAGTCAGCCACCGAAGCAGCGGGTTCCTCATAAAACGCAACTTCGAGCCCCTCCAGTCTTCTGCAGATCTCACCTCCTCTCCCTCCTGCCACGAACAGGAATGCCCTCACCAGACCCAGCTCCTTTATTAAAGCATATCTTGTTCTACTGCACTTTGGTTTATTGTGCTTCCAGATGCAGTGTTATTTGTAACTTGAACTTTTGGGGCAACCTAGAATTAGCAAGTACAATGCCATCATTTTTCTCACAGCTCAGAAGATAGCCATTTTTTGCCACAAGGTGTTTTAATTACAATCTACTTATATAGAGAGAGATTTTAAAAGATATGAAAGATGTAATGCTACTGCACACTACATAACTTTTATTTGTAGTGGGAAACTAAAACCTCATGTGACTTATTTTATTGTCATAAGCTCTTTACTACAGTTGTCTAGATCCAAACTTCTGAGGTATTCCTGTCTTGGACTTCCCAGACTAAGTTACCCAGTCTGTCATATTCTTTTTACAGCAGCCCTGTGGTGCAGATGTGACCTCTAGTGTCACAGGTGGGGAAGCTGCCTCATGGTAGGTAAATGTCACACTGTCCCTGAGTAGCAGGACTGGAACTGAAATTCACATCTGATTTTAAAGATCATATTCTTCCTACCTATCTATGGTGCTTTCAGGGTAAAACCTTGCCCGCCTATCCCCTGTGGAAAACTGTGTAAATCCTGTGTAGAACTCAGGTTAGAGTAGTGAAATATAGTCAGTGCACCAAAACTGAAATTTTCTCTTTTACTCTTTTTTTTTTTTTTGCTTTTTAAAATCACTATTTATTCCATTTGGTAGAGGGCTTTTTTTTCCATACAAATATTTGCAACAATTTTGAATTCCCGAAAACCATACATCGACGATAAATACCATGCTATTAAAGTATTAAATTTGTACAAAAATACTTTACAGTTTAATACTTGTTTGTTACAAATAAAAATACATATTTAAGTGACTCATGATCTTTTCTTTTTCCTTAACATGACTCAGCTTTATACTTTCTTGCCCTGGCGGTTCGGTTCTGACACGTGATTGAAATATATATATGTATATGTATATATATATATATATATATATATATATACACACATATATATATATGATATTTTTTTTTACAAAAAAAGGTGAATTTTTTCTTTAAACAAAGGACACAGTGTTTTAAGTGCTTTGCCTAAATGGTTGCTTGAATTATTCACCAAAATGAACAAGTTGGGAAAATAATTGCTTCAACATCCTACCATCAATATACAGATCTATTTTTTTAATATTTATTAAATAAGTTATTAGTGTAGCTATTCAAAATATCTGAACGAAAGAAAACAGTTGCCAACAAACAAGAAAAGCAACTGTCACAATTTATTGCTTTGAGGAATGGTAATAATTGGCAATGCATTTTGTGAAGAATGTATTTACAATTTTGAGAAGTGTGGCATGGCTCAGAACAGAAGATAGCCCAGTGTCATCTTTAAGTACACGTGCTGAGTACCCCTCAGTAATACCAGTTTTCAAAACCTCTCAAGCAGTATGAGTTTGATTTGCCTATCATTAAGATGAATTTCATTTTAATAGATTTCATTCTCTCTTAAATTCTTAGCCTTGAATTTTAAAAATAGGATAGCTAATTCTCAGTGTTACTACACACTAATTCATCATCAGAGATTTCCAGCTATTAAAAAAATGTGCCCTTAAAAAAAAAAAAAAAAAAAAACAGGTCACAAGACATATCCTGTTCGATAATTTGTTGCATAGGGAATAGCATACATCTTAGTTAAACTCATTCCTATATTCGGGCAAAACATTTACCTCCACCTATTATGGTCTCCTACGTGCATCATTGTTGAAACGTCTGAAACTAACGTGATTTGATACCTGTATCCCTCTCATGGCCGCAGGCCCAGCAGCTTACCCAGTACTAGTTCCCCTAGGAGAGCCAGCTGTACGAAAAGCTATGGTAGCCAAATTCTTACGTTAATGATTTCATAGTAAGAAACTGGTTTCAAAGTGAATTAAGGAAATTATCATCGGTAATATTTCTAAACAGACAGTTCTCTTTTCAAAAAGTGATAGTAAGGTGAAACTTGTAAAAAATTCCTCTGATGTTAATTATGGGGAGGGTTAGCCTATTTTCCTTTTCTTTATCACTGGGCCTGGCAGGGATCTATCTGCCTGCTATACACCATAGTGGCCACCGAAAAAGAAACCTCTTCCACCAGAAAAGGGAAGTGAACATGAGCCATGAGAGAGATTTAAAAGACCCCTGTGCTTGCAGTTAATGCCACATGACTATCTGTGCCTCACATGGCACAGAAATTTTGAAGGGATTTTAGCACCATAGATACTGTCTTTTGTCCTGCTTTATAAAAGTGTTGCTATAATGTGTTGGTGGGTTCTCGTGTCTCCAGATTACCACTGTGGCTAGGCTGCTGGAAAAAAGCACTGTTCTGTTCACTCCAGTCTCCTCCGGGTAGCGTCTGCTTTTCTATGGACTTCTGGGAAGCCAGCGGGTTTCTGCTAATAACCAGGTCCAGCTTGTTGCCAGACTCCGCTATGAGGGGCACGACAAGGCAGCAGTCAAAGTCTCTCGTTCGGACGTGATTAACCTGAAAGATCGAGAAGAGAAGTTCTGAATGCTGGGTGAGAATGAATGTTGAGTAGCACTGGACCCGTACTCCCCGAACTCGTGAGAGGCAGAGTGCAGCGTGCTGCTGATTCCACTAGAATGGCCATGGCACGCCCGCCACTGCTACTACGCTGGAAGGCCCTTAAGAGCAGCCAATGAGCACACACCCTCGCTCCTCACGCCAAGTCGATGGTTTTATCCATGTTGGGGTTCCGCTTGCTGGATTTCACCCCTTTTTATGTTGGAGAATGTGAGGCTGGGAGGGGTGAGAGTCTTGCCTTTGGCTAGCAGTTGGTAAGGGTGGAGCTAGACCATCATTCCGGGCAGCCTGCTGCTTCCCAAGCCGGTGCTCTCAACCGCGACTGAATTACGCCCCCTAGCGAGTGCTTCCCTGCCTTTCACAGGCACATCTACTTTCCCTGGCCAATAACCATTTTTAAAATCACGTGTCCTGCTTGAACTCCTAAATCGTCACCCTGTCCTCCATCTCCTGAGGCCCTGGGCTTGCCATTTAGATGGTGCTGCTGGCAAAGACACCACGGTCCAGCCCAGCCATGGCCATGAGTCCTCATCCTCTTCAGCCATCAGTAGTTGCTGCTCTCAGCACCTACTGGTGCTTCAAGGTCTCTCCCTCATGTAACTGAATGCTGCAGCAAGGGTTGGTACCGGGAATGCACATCCAAAGGCCCAGGAAGGGGCAGGAGCTAAGAATTTAGAAGCTTCTCTCCTGCCAGCCAGCTGGACTTCCTACTCTTCCTACCTTTTTAAAGAGAGATTATTCACACATGTGCTCTGAAACAAGTGACACCCTATTTGTGTGTGCTGCTAGTGGCTATTTCTCTCTCTCTCTCTCTCTCTCTCTCTCTCTCTCTCTCTCTCTCTGTGTGTGTGTGTGTGTGTGTGTGTGTGTGTGTGTGTGTGTGTCTGTGTTTGGAGAGAGAGGACTGCCCTCCTCATTCACGGGACCCTTCTTGCCCTGGATCTATAAGCAACTATGTTTTCTTTGGTGGTGACCTGCTCAGTTTTTTCCTTGCATGTGAGGAAACAGGGACTGCCCCAGACCTGCTTCTCTTGAGATCCAGAGGGTGGTTCATGGGTCAAATAAGACACCAGTGGTCTCTGCCAGTGAGGGATGCCTTACTTGTGAGTCAGATAGCTAGGCATTAGGCCATCCACCAGGTAAAAGAAACATCGTGTAAAAGGCTCACTGTGTGTGCCCATTTCTGGCTGTCCTTCACTTGCTGGTCGCACAGGGTTGCTGACTGACCTTTAGCTGGGGACTGTCAATACAGCCAGCTCTTAAGATACCTATCTGTTTTGATCATCTTACTATTTTCATTGTTTGCTTTTTTAAAAATCTTTTATGCATTTATTCGGTACAGGGTCTCACTATGCAGTTCAGACTCATAGTGATCTTCCTGTCTCAGCCTCCCCAGCACTGGTATTACAGGCATGCACCACCACACCTGGATTTGGTGGCCAGCACAACATACTCAGCATTCTTGGGCTGGTGGGGCATGCAGTGCTAGCGATCCAACCTGGATCCTTGTGCTTGCCAGGCAGGTGCTTAGACGGCCAAGGTATCTCCCAAGGCCTTCAATGTTTGCCTTTAATATTATTCTGCCTTTACTGTTCCCTGTTCTTTGCATGGTTTTATTGTTAGAATTCTATTTGTGGTTCTCCTCTTTCTTTAAGCTCATCATGACCAACTTCATCTAAATCCACACCATCAATAATATGTGAATCCATGAGCTCTAGCTCTAACTTCTCTCTTGAGCAACAGATCCAACCTGCTGACTTCCTGCCCAAGTGCTTTACAAGGATAGGCTGAAGCTTTTTATAGACAGAAGGTCTGAAACAGTTGGCCACACCTACTGGGTTTCCATGACTATGCTCTTCCACTTCCCCATCCCGTCCCTATTAAAGTAGGAGGATATGTTCTTGTCTTTCTATGCTACAAATTATGGCATACTTCTGCCTATGAAATCTCTATGCCTCCAGAATAGTCTAAGAACTTCATGGAAGCCTTTGAGGGATTCATAATCTGAATTCAGTCGCTATTTCCAGCTTCAACTTTCATGAAAATGGGGACAGCTACCATCTGTAGGTGAGAAGGGCACTATTCCCAGAGACTCAGTGTGCACTTAGGTGTGTACCTAGTCCTAGAAAATGAAGTGTCCCCCAACTCTTAGGACAATTCCTAATTCTTGTATTGCCAAGGTAAGCAATATGAGCTGGTACCAAAACTATCCAGCTGATCAGTGCAACTTGGTTGGGTGATGCATTCCTGAGGGGCAGGCTGTGCATGGTGGCCTCCCACAGTGAGAATGAGGGCTGATGAAGGACACATTCCAGCTGAACGGGTTTCTTAGGCTGGTGCCAACCCTCTTCTTCACTTGCAAAATACTCTAAACACTGCTAAGGTCAGGAATTTGCTTTGACGCTAAACCTGTCCATGGTAAATACTGTATTAAGTTAAGGTTCAGCTTTCTGGTTTCAGATGTTGTCTGAGATACTGAGATATCAAGCACTGAACAAAGGAAAGTAAGAGAATAAGGCCCCTGCCCTGCTCCCAAGTAGCTCAATGTCTACTGAGAACTATGTCCAGGGAATCAGATAGTCATAGCGAAATAACTCTAGTAAAGGAAGGCATCATTAGCCTCTATGAAGTACAGGGCACAGAGCCAGGCAAAAGAAGTCACCTGTGCCCGTGCTGTCCAGTCTGCCTGCTCACTAGGGTCACCCCGCGAGACTGAAAACCATGCAGAGGCAGTTGCTCACTGCTTGAGATGCTGACTTGGGACTGTCCTGGGCACTGGGATCAACTGCCAGGAGATTCTGCTTTTCAGCCACAGTGGAGAATCACTAGTTTAAGGGAGGCCAAAACGTTCAACAGGATGGCCCAGTGGTCTAAAGCGCCTGCTTAGGAAAGCTTAGGCGGCTTCAGGGACCGCGGTTAGATCCCTGGCACCACATGCTGCGCCAGCCCTGCCCTCAGGGCAGGCTGAGCCGGCCATAAATAAACAAACAAAAGTTCTGAAACAAGGAAAAAAAATAAAATTAAAACAGAAAACATTCAACAGGAGTTAGGCAGGTAGGAGGTGCGGGCAGAAGGGTGCTTAAGGTAAGGGGAAGAGCACCTTGCAAGGTGCAGGGTAGATGCGTGGCTTCCAGCCACATGGTATACCCCAGGAAGCAGGTGTAGGAGCCAAGAGCAATGGAGGCAGTCAGATCGCGTGGTCTGACAGGGTCACTGAGCAGGGGCCTGAAATGGGGACCCTACCTATACCAGTGTGAGGGAGGCTCACGCCAAGCTCGGGGGTAGTGGGAGGTCAAAGCCTGTCCTCTGGGCACCATGGAACACCAGGGAAGCCAGTGCAGGAGGGACGTGGGGTGTGACATTCTTGAAACAAGCCCTGAAGGGGGCTGTAGAGTGTAGTACATGAGAGGCCAGAGGACACGCTGGCAACAGGAGAGACTGTTCATGCTACAGACTGGGGGAGGAAAGAGTAGACTGGTGGCGGCGGTGGCTCGGAGACAGATAACTACATAGTGAAGGTTTAGTATGCACCAGAGACGTGTGTGACTGCTCCTTGGGTGGTCGGGTCTGAGTAACAAGATTTATTTTTGTCTTTCTGAGACAGAGTTTCATTATGCAGTATGGGCTGGCCTTGCACTTACAAGTGATCCACGTTCCTCGGCCTCCTAAATGCTGGGATTATAAACGTGCACTATCTTGTCCCGCCAGTAACGAGTTTTAGTTTGGGCAACAGCGTTCGGAGTTCACCCAAAACAATGATAAGAAATCCGAGAATTGGACTAGGATAGGATTTACAAAGAGCTTAAGATTCCTTATTTAGCCCTTCATGACAAGGTTTGAAGGAATAACGCAGAGGGACCCACAGGTGTAAGAATACTTAGAGGAAGTTCTGCGGTATGAGTCAGTTGTGTGAAGATTCCACCCGAAGTCTTACCTGTAAGAGCCTGTCATAGGGTTTTAGGCCACCAAGATCACCGGGCCCATCTGTGCGGATATTTTTGACATATACTCCTTTCTCCAGCAAGCCATCTGCTACGCTGAAACCAAAGTCTTCCATGTCAGAGTCCTTGTACAAGGTCACCTGCAAAGTGAGAAGCGTGAAGAGAATGTCAGTTGGCTGGTGGCTTGCTCCCCCAAGTTCTTGATGGGTGGTCTTTTCAAAAAAAATTTTTTTAAGTATTTAGTACAGGATCTACAGGATCTCATTACACAGATGGGACTCGCAGTGATCCTCCTGTTTTTGGCCTCCCAAATGCTGGGATTACAGGTGCATGCCACCACGTTCAGTCTCAGTGTGGCCTGGGGGCATGGCACACCCAGTATCGAACCCAGCAGCTATGCTCTGCCCAAGCATATGCTTTAGTCCATTGAGCTATCTGGCTGGCTCTGGTCTTTTCAAACTGACTTCAGTAAAATGATGAATTTATACTCTAAGCATCAGGCAGTTCCCTGGGAACATGCTTGGAATACACAAAACCCCAATCAGAACTGCTAAAGAAACAGAACTGGAGAGCCCTAGCTTGTCTGACTGTCTGATCATCTGAATACAATCCTCAGCTCTGCACCAGAGAATTTCCACAGGCTATCTCCATGTCTGGGAGCAGCTGTCCCAGGATGAGCAGCAGGCAAGAGATGCTGAGATGTGCAGGAAAACCACAGGCCTCTCTTCCTCCTCACCCCTGCCATGCCCTGTGTTAAAGACAACACTCTATCCATCTTGAGCAAGTACCATGGCAATCATTATTTAGGGGCTATGGTATCCCGGTCACCTTAGCCCAGCACTATCGGAAAGATCTGCACATGCTTCTGTGATCAGGACTGACTTCATTGGCCTTCTAAGAGGTGCTTGTTTAGGGTTTGCTTTGGTAACTGTAGGTGTCCACCCACCCTTGGGTGCCACAGGCCTCATTTGGTTCTCTCTGTATGCAAGGCCGGGACTGCCAACTATAGGTTCCCCCAGTTCGCATTCCTGACCTACCCACCTACCCGAGGCAGTTTGAGGCTATGAGAAGAAGCCATTTGTACATGCTTGGTGTCCCATCTGGATTCCAAGCACAGGCCTTTGTACTGGAAATAGCAGTGGCCAAGAAAAGAAACAGGCTTCCTGCAAGAGGCCAACACATGAACACAGGACAGTTGTGGAGGTCTCCTCAGGCTGGACACCATGCCCAGGCTGTACTCAGTATTCATGTTAACTTAACTCTAGAAGGTGGGCACTGCTTTCTCAGTGGTTGACCAGACACCTGCTGTAAAAATTGATGTGTACTTCAGGTAATAAATAGGCTTATTTTTAAACTTATAACTTAAAAAAATGCTTAGTTTTATTTAACTAATACATGAACTTTTTTTTTTTTAAAGAGTAAACATTTCAGAGCTGTACAGGGCAACTGAGCTTCAGAACTTTTACAGCGGCTTCATCCTGTTTAGATCACATTTTGTTTCGGAGGTACAAAATACAATAGCGGTCAGCTTGTAGATTTTACTTTACTGGATGGAGAGCTACAGTACCATCAGGCAGACTGGGTCACTACCACTGACCAGACAGGCCGGGTGGCTTTGGCCAGCTCAGAGCTGAGAAAATTCAATTTTGTAGAGGTTAAGTCATCCTCTTTATATTCCTATTAATTTTCAACTAGAATGACTTTATAATGGAGCATTTATTTATTTATTTATTTGGTACAATTCATAGTGATTCTCCTATCTCAGCCTCCCCAGCACTGGGATTATAGGAGTGTGCCACCGTGCCCAATTTCCATGGCTGGCATGGCATGTGGTACTGGGGATTAAATCTAAGTCTTTGCACTTGCCCGGCAGGCACTTAAGACCACAGAGCTATTGCTTGGCCCTTATTTTCTTTAATTAGTGTTCCTTGATTATTTAAAAATGCAGTTTATATAAGAAAGGCAGAATGAATGTTAATTCTTTTCAATTTTAAAACAGAGATTTATTGCACTCTATGCATCTAATGGGGTCGCGGGCAGAATTTCCGTGTGGAAGAGGAGGAAGAGAGGGAGGAGCTTTCATTACACATCGTATCAATATGTACTGGTGTTTTTCACCAGCTGCATCAATGTTCTTTTGGATGTCAAAATGCTTTTATACTGGGGCACCAGCAGCCCTTCCTGTTGATTCCTTTTGATGGGATCCATTTGTTCTGATGGGCTCTTTGCTTTCTGGTGCAGGGTGTCACAGACTCATCATGACTATTTCCTGTCCCTCATCTGGAAGCACCCATTTCTATAGGGAACTTTAATTGGAGGAAATGCTGCTGCTTTGGATTCTAGTCCCTTTCCCTCTGTCTTCCCGTCCTTTTCCATGAAAAGGAACAGAGCAATAAAAGGAGGAAACGGAGAAAGCAGAGGCAGATAACAGCTAACAGGATGGCTGGTAGCCTGGCGGTCTTTGGGTTGCGTTTACGAGGGGTATTAAATCTCTCCTGTCAAGGTCCTCGCTCCTGAGCAGCTTCTCGGCTTTATCAGTGTTGTCTCTTAGCCCTTTGTCTGCTGTCTTTGCTCCTAGCCATGTCCTCTGCCTGTGACAAGCAGCAAACCTGGGCCAAGGCCATCGTCACTCCTCCTCAAAGGCAGTGCATCCTCTTCGCTGTCTCTGCTTCACTTGTAACTAGATACAGAGGTGCAGCCCTGCGGACCCTGCGCTTTTGGCTGCTTGGGCACATGGATGAGCAACTCAGCCTCCTTCTTGATGTGCACCTGAAAGCGAGCATCCTCAAGCCTAGGAGTGCTGCTCTCACATCTGTAATTTTTCCTGATAGTCATCCAAAATCTTTTGCATTTGAGGAAACATTTGGCATGGGCTTGGGATAACTGTAACAAACACTCTCCACTGCTCAGTTGACCTGTGGTTCTTGGGTATCTGTCTGTTCTACAGGCCAGGACCCAGGAGAGGGGGAGAAAAAAAAAGAGTGGCATTCATTTATTTATTTATGTGGTAGTGAGACTTAAACTCAGGGCCTCCTGCTTGGTGGGTAGGTGCTGTGTCACTGAGCTGAACCCTTGGCCTGAGGAGATGAGTGGCATTTAAATCTACCAATGCCAATCGATACTAACACACTGAACAAGACATGGGTGATGGGTACCAATAAGAACTCATTAGCAGGTCAGCTCGGTAATGTTGAAGTCACAATGACTGGTTGAGACTTCGGGTTTGCCTGACCCTCACACTTGATATATCTCTACAGAAAATCTTTAGGCTGGGGGTGGTGAGATGGGTCAGTGGTCTAAAGTGCCTGCTTAGGAAAGCATAGGCAACCACAGGGACCTTGGTTTGACTCCTGGCACCACATGCTGCGCCAGCCCCCACCTCCAGGGCAGGCTGGGATACTAACAAATGGTCTGAAATTCAAAGTGCTCTGTTTATTCTAAGAAAATACTTAATTCTAGTTGATAGCTTACGACCTTCTCCCAGGAATAGTAAATTAACAAAAGTAAAATTATTTGTTTTTAAACCACATAAAAATAAGAAGCCAGGAATCAGTAACTCAGAAAATGGGAAGCATAGCTGGCTGCCTTTAAAGCAAACAGGAATAATAAAGTTTGTCATGCAGCTCTGCTTGCCCTGAGATTCTTAATGGTTACTTTTGATTTATTTCTTGTCCAAAGTCAATTCTAAGGATTCTGAGCTCTCAGCTTCCCCAACCCAAGATGAATCCCTTATCCGGGAACTTTCTTACCTATGATTGCTTCTGATCTCCCAACAACTCTGTACAACAAAATCCTTCTGCTAACAGGGATACTGCAACCGGAAGAAGCCGACGGAGAGACTTGTCCTGAAAGAATGCATGGACTCTAGGATCCGGTGCTGGAACACCTGACTTCATGTGTTCTGCTCAGTCCACCAAATCATGATTTTACTTTAGAACATGGACTCTTCCAGCTGGTAGGCAGCCCTTTCATTTCCAACTGCCTTGCCAACCAATGGTGAATAATTTATCATGTTTGCTGTGCTTCTTCTCATCAGAGCCCTCTTGTGGTTTCCCACCAACATCCACATAACCTCCTGGTCTCTGCTTTGGAAGATTGCCATCCTGACAGATTGGCATTCTACTCTAACCCACATCAAACAAGCGTTTTCCCATGGGGTCTCTATTCTGTGCTGATCAGAGGCTGTCTCTGGGGAACCTGGATCATGAACCGAATGGCACCTTTTCTGCTCTCAAAGAATCAATGGGCCTCTAGAAGTAACAGTTTGATCTCAGCTGAATTTCACCTGTTCACCAGTCTGTGCTGCAACTGCTTTCATCCACCCTTATCACCCCAACAGAAGCTATGATGAGAGGTAGAAGGGCTCACCAAGATTCAGGTTCAGTCTGTCTTATATTTCTCAGCAAGTTTATGTATCTGAACAACGTTTTGAGAGTACGATCAGACACTCAGTGCTATTTTCAATTGTGACATAAGAAAGTTTTAGCCGGGTGTGGTGGCGCACACCTGTAATCCCAGCACTCGGGAGGCTGAGGCAGGAGGATGGGTGCGAGTTCGAGACCAGCCTGGGCTACAAAAGTAAGTTCAAGGCCAGCCTCAACTGCATAGCGAGACCCTGTCTCAAAAAAAAAAAAAAAAGAAAGTTTTAGCTCAAAAGCCAACTCTCTCCACTTGGATTTTAAGGGCAATTGTGTCCAGCATCTTAAGGAAGTCACAACAAACAAGAGCCATCCCGGAAGCAATTCCCAAGCCCTACCAGCCTCTGTGTAGCTTATCCTTTGGTCCCATGGTCTCCAGTACTATACTAAACCAATACCTGCTTTGCAGAGAGGGTGCTGGCCTTCTTGCAAATCATCAGGGATTTAGCTTTACTACTGGCAGACACCCCTGGCCAATCCTGTTCATTTAAATATGACAATAGAAGGAATATCAGCTTTGAGGACAGCCTCACACTCCCTGGAGGCTAGAACAATTATAGCACCAACAAAACTAACTGTAATCTTTCAGCCCAAGAGGAAGCAATCATGGTTTACACTACTAGAAACTTGGGTGTTTAGAGATTAATGGGGTTAGAAAAGCAGTTGCTGCCAGAAGGCTGGACAGTCTTGTTGGTAGAGGAGAGAGAGACACCATCTCCTGCTTCTCTCTGACCACTGAGTGGCATCAAGGGCAAGAAATATGAGAGCCCAGAGCTGAGACAGTGGCTCTAACCACGAGTAGGTCAAGGAGTGATTTGTTTCTTATGTAGTGGAGTCGCTACCCAGGGAGAACTTCAGTTTCCAGAGCTATGGTGGACTACATGCTGCTGTCCTGATAGACCCCAGAGCCATTATTTCACATGGAAATGAAGGAGAGTCAGACAAAATTTCCTGAGTGTTCAGACCAAGCCACAGACAGAGGATGGTCATCTAGTTGCTGTCAGAAAGCTCACTGGTCCTTTCCACTTGCTTCAGCCATCCTCAGGTCCCTGCTCCACCATCTTTGTTCAGGACTGCGTGCCACTCTGGGCCCCATCCTCTCCACTCAGCCTTTCCTTTCTAGTCCTGAGGTCATGCTGGCCTGGTTATTCTCTAGCTCTTAATCTTTTTTGATTCCATCTGCAACTTATAGACCTTCATTTCCTTTTGGGCTATGCTGGCCTCACTGACTTCACAGGCCAGCTGGTGGGACACCTGTAGGAACTGTGCCCTAGGCTGACTCTTCATGCTAGGGACTGGGACATCTGACATCTGACATAAAGAGCTGCAGATAAGGAAAGTGCTCTGTAACCCATCTTAGGGATAGCTTATTATTCATTTAAAGACCGTGGTCCTTCTGGACATGCAGTATGACAGTGAATGTGAAGGAAAAGGCCCAAAGGGCTCTTCTTGAAGAAATTGGATATTAAGTCAACAGCATAACCTTCAGAGAGCTACAGCCCTTGTACAGGAGGATCCTTTAGGTAATGTAAAACCTTGCAACCTACAAATAAGTATATTTGGTCATAACTGAGATGCACAAGGATTTCAGGGAATGACAAATATCCCCAGGATAGAGAGTTAAGGGAAAGTCATTAGTGTTCCTGAATAGAGTGAATGCAATTTGACAAGCAACCAGGCCCAGTGTGTGAGTGAGACTATCCAGGGCCCTTGGGAAACTCATCTGACCCAGCAACCAGACCCAGAGTGTGAGTGGACCACCCTAGGCCAGCCAGAAACTCATTTGACTCAGCAACCAGGCCCAATGTGCCCAGTGTGGAAAGCTGCTGCAGAACTCCCTCAGAGAGACTAGAGACAAGAGCCACCCAGCTGATCCAGGAGCAGAACACCTTGCCAGAACGGCACAGCAGGGTTGACTCTAAGGGCTGCAATAGGAAGAAGTGGAGCTCAGAACCCAGACTCAAGCCACACCCACCTGGAAGACTTTGAACTTGGTAGATCCGGACCTGGTGCTAAGGTAAGAACACTATCAAAGCTCTAAACCAAAAGTCAAAAGGCAGAGCTATACAAAATGACAAAGAGAAGGATCAAAATGTGGTCTCAGGCCCCAAGCCCACCCAGAACAGATACAGTAGATAACAGCATAGAAGAAATTAGAAATCACACACCCCAAATCTCTAAAATAATAGCATCTGAAGTAAAGAAACAACTGCAGAAAGGCATAGTGGAAATCAGATCAGAAATAATTTCTGAAGTAAAAAAAACAAATAATACCTATAATAAAAGAAGTACTAAGTACTTCTTCTTCTTCTTCTTCTTCTTCTTCTTCTTCTTCTTCTTCTTCTTCTTCTTCTTCTTCTTCTTCTTCTTCTTCTTCTTCTTCTTCTTCTTCTTCTTCTTCTTCTTTTTTGTCTTTTTAAGATAGGGTCTCACTATGCAGTTCAGATTGGCCTCGAGCTCACTTTTGCAGCCCAGGCTGGTCTCGAACTCACATCAACCCTCCTGCTTCAGCTTCCCAAGTGCTGGGACTAAGATGTGTGCCATCACACTTGGCTAAAGTACTAAGTACTTCTAAAGAAGACACTGACAAAAATAATAGAGAATAGAAAAATGATGGAATCCTTGAGTGAACAATATAGGAAAGTAATAGAATGTATGAAGCAGGTTCAAATGCTATACAGGAACTTAAAACCTCAATCATAAGCTGGTAAAACTGTTTCAATGGAAGTAAAAATAGACTTTTAGACGTTATAGACACCATTGCAGCTAGTGTAGAGGTAAGAAAAGATCTCTTAATAATAACTAGGATGAAGAAAAAAACTTCAACATCTGAGAGATGATGCAAAGATGAACAATGTAAGATTAATAGGCATCAATGAGAAAGGAGTCTGTACAAATGATATAAAAAGAATATGGGAGAAGTAATAGCAGAAAATTTCCCAAATATGGGGAAACAATTTGACATTCAGTAAGTAAAGCATATAGAACTTCAAATAACATCAACCCAGTTAAAACCACACCCAGACATATAATAATCAAGATCCCAGAAATTTAGCGCAGGAATAGTATACTAAAAGCTGCTAGATAAAAGAAACAGATACATTTAAAGGAAAACCCATTAGAATAACAGCAGATTTCTCTTCACAAACCATCAAATCAAGGAGTGCATGGAGCAAAGTTCTTCAAGTCTTACAAGAAAACAGCCCAAACTGCTATCCCCTGCAAAACTCTTTAAAATTCAGTGGAGAAGAGAAATACTTCCAGCACAAAGAAAAATTAAAGAATTTTATGATGACAAAGCCAACCCTGCATAGTTTACTAAAAGATATTCTAGAGAAGTATTACAATGACCACAGGGGCTGGGGAAACAGCTCAGTAGAGTAAGTGCTTGCCTGGCAAGCGCAAGGGCCTGAGTTCAACCCCCGGTTCCGCAAAAACAAAAGAAAGCAAACAAAACAAAACAAAACAAAACAAAAAACAATGACCATAAGTCCATGAAGGAGAATGAATCCACAAAATAGGGTACATAATTAAACACAAGAGAAAAAGAGGTGGACAAAAGCAGTCTTCAGCTATTCTTTTATATGTAATAGCAGAAAATGGCCATCAGCATGATCTGTTCTACAAATAGATTCTCCTGCACCCAATGGGTCATGATTCTGTCTGGGTCTACAGGGTGGATATCAAGGAAATAGCAGTAGCTCAGTCCCACAAGTGATACCTGGCCACCAGGAAGCATCATGGGGACACTGTCCATGTATACAATGTACTAGAACTTTGTATCCCCAAAATGTTAGAAATTCTGGTCATATCTTTGCAATTCCAGTATTTATGTTATATTTTATTCTTAATAATTCTTTACTACCATGGAAACTTTTTTACTGGATATCTTTGTATATATTCCACTATTCAAATACTATGTGAATACCCTGAATTGATTATAGATTCATACACATGACACACAACATTCTGGACTCTTAAGTTGGAATCATGTTTTGATTTGAATTTTGCAATGTTGTTTTGAAATAATTTAATTTTAATTAATTTTCTGAATATTGTTCCATTATACTTTTTGTTTTATGATTCAAACTGTATCTCTGACTTACCATCTACTTATAAGACATGGTGTGATATTTTCCCTAGGATTGGAAACTTTATTACTATTTAAAATATTTTTAAAACCTTATTTATTTATTTGTGTTATGGGTGGCTCAGCCTGCCCTAGGGGTGGGGCTGGTGCAATATGTGGTGCCGGGGATCGATCCTCGGTCCCTGCGGTTGCCTAAACTTTCCTAAGCAGGTGCTTTAGACTGCTGAACGATCTCACCAGGCCCCTAGCATTAGAAACTTTAAAAAGAAAAAAAATGCATATGTACCCAAGGATACATACACGTATAGGATAGATATATAGCTACTTTGTCTTAATTAATTGAGAATAAAAGTTTGTGCTAATGTTGTTTAGACAAGATACCAGGTTTGCACCTTTTCCTCTCAATAATTACTATAAAGACAACAATATGATGGTATTAATTGTAACCATTCTAGGACCCAGGAAATAGCTTCATGGCACAAGTGCTTGCCTAGCAAGTTCAAGGTTGTGAGTTCGAACCCCCCTCCCATAATAAAAACAAAACAACAAAATTGTAACCATCCTAATAACTTCTTTTGAAACTGTTTCATTGCTATTTTATCTTTTTCTCATTAAAATGAACTAAAAATATAAAAATAAATGAAAAAAAAAAAAAAAAAGAGAGATAGTGGATCCTCCACTGCAGATGAGATAAGGCAGCTCTCAAAAACAGAAAGAAAATGCACCAGATGCCTGAGAGTCATCTGAGATGTGGGGTGAGTACCACTGTTTGATTTACCATTTCTAGTGCATGAAACTCAGGTGCCAAGGTGGATGAAGACTTTCAGAAAAGTGCTAAGATGCAAATTGAGCTGTGTCTTGGGGAGATGCCATGCCTGCTCTGTCCCTTAGAAGAATAAGCCTTTCGGGCCGCTTCTTTCCCTGCAGGTCACTGAGCAGCCGGATTCTAACTTACAAGTCATAATCCATTGCTTTCCCCCTCTTCAAGCAAGCCTTGCCAGCCTACTGTCGTATCTTGTTACTTAAATAGACAAACCTTTCTTGACAAGAGCCAGTCAGTTACATAAAAATGTCTTTTTTTAAAAAAATTACAAAAGTATTTCTGAACAGAATCATGGGCAAGGGAAGCTAATGGAAATGCTCTATTTTGAGGATAGCCAGAAGATGAATGTCATTATTTATATAAAACCTACAATCTGATTGCCCAACACTGTGTTTCCCCAATGATGGTCCCTTTCTTGTTGTCCCTGCAGTCACAGGGAGAGAAAACAGTCAGCAGACTGGCATGTATGTGGCGGCTGTACCCAGGCACATCGAGTTCTCCTGTGGACAGATGCCCTCCCTGGCTTACTCCTCTGCTCCAGTGGCTCTGGCATCTGCCCGGGGCTTAGGTAAGTCTGGCTTGCTGAGGATGTCTCATTTCAGAGTCTGTCACACCAGCTGTGGCAAGATTCCCAACCACGGTGACATCACCAGGAAAAGTGCTATTTTGTGAGGTCTCCCCCTGGTAACAGATAACCCTGACCCTCTGCTTTGCTAATGGAGAAAACAGGTGTCCAGGTCGGCCTGATAACAGAGCCTCTGTTCTCAAGAGCTTGTCACAGCCTGCGTGCAGAGAGGGAAGCTCCATCTAGCCGAAAGTGACTAGGGAAACACAGAAAGCTGAAACAGTAGTTCAGTATTTAGTGATTATCACAGTTGACAGTGGTGCATGGGCTGTCCGGAGAAGGTCTACACTTGGCACCAGAACACGTGTGAACCTGAATACCCACTGCGAATGTGTAGTGAAGAAGAAGCAGACACGGGAGTAAGGCAGGTACTTTCACTGCATTTTCCTCCCTAAAGCTGAGCTTGTTAGTGACTTGGAAGAAAGTTGCAAAGAAAGCTGGTATCAAAATACTACTCTTCTCAAGGAGTTAAATAGCTTTCCTGTCGTGCCACGAGAAAGCACCCCTCTGAGCAAACCCAGGCGCACTGCAATGAGAAACTGACCTTCCTGGGGGAAAAGCTGAGGGCCGCAAAACCAGCGACTAGTGAGTGATTTGGGTATTCCAGTACTGAGCCACAACAGCTGTACATAAAAGCAGGCACCGGGAAATAATTTTTTAAAATCCTTTCTGCAAAAATATACATAAAAATAGCTGGATAAAACCAAGAAGCATGGTCTTCCTGAGAACACAGACTAAAGCAGTATCACTGTGAATTTTGTTTTTTAAAAAAGCTCACATGCTCTGAATGGAGAACTTTCTTTGTTTAGATTTTATTTATTTAATTGTCTATTTATTTATTTTTGCTTGAAGGTGTGCAGTGAAGCGAAGCTAGACTTCATCTCAGAAACAGATTAGCTGGACACCAAAGAATATTTAAACTTCAGTAGGGAAAGAGAGGTTATCAATGGACTGTGGCTAAGATCACAAGCTCCTTATCTGCAAAGAGAAAGAATGTGTGATAAGCTGTGGTACCAAGCAGAATTCATTTTAGAGATAAAATATCCGAGCTCTGGGGCCCAGGATGCAGTGTGTGTCCTCTCTGGCCTGCCACACTGTTGTCTCACTGAAGCACAATAATTTCCTGTAGTGAGCAGAGACCTGAGGAGGTGAATCTCAGCCTTCAGTCCTCAAAGCTGAAGAGGAGCTGTTTGGTACACAGTCCCCCAAAGACAGAAATGTAAGTCTTGGTGGAGCTTAGGACCCTATATTGTGACATGCACACAGAATAAAAGTCTTCAGAAGAGCACATGCCAAGCCCTTGTCTATGGCTGCAGTCCTCAAGCTGTTGGTTGCCACCTGTGAATAAGTCACATTGGCTTCATGCAGTTAGCATTTGAAAGGAAGCAAAAAAAGTCAGTACGTATCATGCAGCAAATATTTGGATTCATTCTTATAGGTAAGTGTGGGTCTATCTGTACACTGAACTCATGAGTACAGCCTGTCTCAGGCTGTTCATGTGAGCTGAGAAAATTCTAGAAGCAGCACCCCAAAGGGACCTGGCACCACTTCTCTGGGCTCCTCCCCTGCTCCTTTGCCCCCATACCAAGCAACAAGCCACACCAGCTCCAACTTCCTCCCGGTCTGCATAGCTGATAAGAAGATACAACTGCTGTTCTGTTTGCTTCTAAGTGTTAGGAACAACAATTAGTTTTCTGGTTTCAGGACCAGATGTAGACTACTTGAAAGAAATGTCAGCCAAGACCCTGGAGCTTCAGAAAGATGGATGACAAAAATGAATGTACAGCATCCAGTGCTAGCGACCATGCAAAAGTCTAAAGGGAGAAAAGAGTGGAGGGAAAGGGAGTGAAATTGAGAAGCACAAAACTGGTAGATAAGCCAATACTAATGTTTTTTTCTGTAGGGAAATAATATTAGTAATCCATGGCCAGGACACCCCCCTCCCCCCAGTAATGAAATGGAGCCTTATTCACTCATTCATGTTTTCTTGATCCAAAGTCTTGTGAAAATAAGATTTTAAGCCGGGCGTGGTGGCGCACGCCTGTAATCCCAGCACTCGGGAGGCTGAGGCAGGAGGATTGGTGCGAGTTCAAGACCAGCCTGGGCTACAAAAGTGAGCTCAGGACCAGCCTCAACTGCATAGTGAGACCCTGTCTTAAAAGACAAAAAAAAAAAAAAAAAAAAAAAAAAAAAAAAAAAAAAAGATTTTATAGTTGCTAGCCTGGGCATGACCAGATCCATACTTTTACCATGAGACAAATAGCAATAAGAAAGTAACATGAAGTTAGGATATTGCACTGTTTATCTCACCTTGCCTGTCCACTCTTGTCTTTGAGATTCTTTGGGGATTCCTCTACTGGATCCATTCAGGAAAGTTTGCCAAGGGATCTTCCGTGGATGGAAAATCAGCCCTAATTCTGACTGCTTAGCTAAGTGTTCTGATGAGAATCATGTCCAGTTAGAAGAAAAGCTAGTTTCTTTTTCCCTAGCCTTCCTCTCCAGGCCACTACACCAAGAATACCTTTTCTTAAATTTCATCAGTGTTTATGACAAATTTGCAGGATCTCAGAGGAAGGTAACTCAGAATTCTAGTAGCTATTCACTGTGTTTTCCACGATGCCAGCAATCTTTATGTGCTCATAGGACACCCACATGCAAGGCACAGGCAGTTAGCCGTCTGCTGTGAGCTCAGACTTTTCCTAATAACCATTTCCTGCCCAACCACTTCAACCCTGGAGGGTGCAAAGCAACAAGGATTTTGCATGGCCAGTTGGAACAACAGAACTCACTTAAAAAAGACGGTACTTGCTACGTGAGCCTAAGTCACTCCAGCCGTTCCGAAGCGTCAGGCCACAGGCTCCTCCGTTACATCTTTACTTAACCATGCAGTTTAAGGATATTATAATCCTAGGATGCTGCCTACATTTTGAATTCTTTTTGGTGGAGGATTAGTTGAGAAGTAAAATCAAGCTATGCAAGAAATGTACTTACTGCCAGGGACTGAAATAAAAGGGGCGGGGGAAGCTTGTTGTTTACCATAGCAAGTTGGCCTACATGTGTCTGTGATCTCGTGACCTCCCATGTAACACAGTGCCACGGAAATGTTCCAGTCAGTCTGCCCACTGGTATTCACTAGGCCAATAAGTGGATGACATTTTTTTTTTTTTTTTTTTAACAAGGTCTATTTTTTAGCAGGGCCACTTTTTTTTTTTTTTTTTTTTTTTCTAAACCCTCAGTTCTAACAACTTCCACATCCAAATCACTGTCATTATCTTTGCTGTTTTCAGTGAGGAAGAAATGGGGAGACAGGTCCTTTGCATTCCTGGGCCATCAGTAATTGTGCTTTGAGAGACTGCTTCATTCTGTAGACTGCTTCCTTTGAGGAGACTGCTTTACTCCGGAAAGGGAAAAAAAAAATAGTCTAATTTATACTTCAATTTCCGCAGCCTATAGAGGGAGAAAATAAACACTGATATGCAAAACTACTGGGACAGCTAAATATATATAGCACACAGCATCAGCACTCAGGACATACTGGCATCTTTTCTCCTTGTAGCTGAAGGAGGGTTGGGGTTATTAAACATGATTTGCTCTGTCCAGGCAAAAAAGAGGAAGCAAGGACGGCAGAGATTGGAGACATCTGAAGGAATGAGGAGGGGACAGACTTTTTTTTTTTTTTGTCTTTTTGAGACAGGGACTCACTATGCAGTTCAGGCTGGCCGTGAGCTCATTTTTGTAGCCCAGGCTGGTCTCGAACTCACACTGATCCTCCTGCCTCAGCCTCCCAAGTGCTGGGATTACAGGCATGCGCCACCACCCCCGGCTCGGGGACAGACTTTTCTTGACACAACACAATTTATATCAAATATGGTGGAGTCTGCAACTCAATCCAACAGGAAGCTCTTATAGCCTAATGGCATGGGGGCAATTTGTATATTAGGATATGACTTTAAGCAGACATAGCAGTTCACGATAACTGAATTAATGAGTTCACTGTGGCATGGGGCCAGGCAATGGTCCCAGGCCAGGGTCCTAATAAAAGGCAGGAATATCCTTGCTTGTCTGTAAGTCCCGTATTTCTTCTAATGCATGGAGCTCCAATTCTGGGCTCTGGTCATGTGGTGAGACCTGCATTCCCTCTGTGCTGCCTTTGATAGCGCATTGCTCATGCCTCTCTGTGCTTGGGATGCTTCTCCTTTCCTCTACCTTCCTTCTGGATGGTCAGTACCAGTGTGTAGAAGTCTTTCTTGTCCCTTTTACAGTGGAAAAAGGTCCACCCTCCATACTCCAAGGATCCCCAGGCTTGCTACCATCGCACTAAGCATCTTCCTGCTGTCTCCCAGACTGTCTCTGGTCTTTCCCATGTGTTGTTTGTGACTGTGACATGCCTTTATTGAGTAGACAACTGTGCAGTATCTGTATTAAGTGAATGGGTGAATGTGTGTTGGAGGAAAGAATCTAGGACTGGAATCCAATTTTGTGATCCTTTCTCTCATTGTACTTTTTTTTTTCCAGTGGAAATAAAAGGCTAAGTTCTCTAGGGTGATTAGGGAAATTGATGTCTTTAACAGAAAAAGGATAACTGGTCTTTTACCGCTTTTGAATCTTACTTCTGAGTAAAATGAATAAGTAATCTCTCTATGTAATAGATCATTCATTGCTTCGTGCTCATAAAAAAGTGGGGTAAGATTGTTATTATAGATTCGTATTTATTAACAAAAATGATAGATCTGGAAAAAAAAAATAAAACTGAGGTATCACCCTACTGCTATTCTTCTTGGCTCACTGTTTTGTAAACATTGTCCCTCACACATGCCAGATAGGAACCTTTCCAGAAGTTCTAGAATTCAGTCTGAATGAATCAGTGGCCTTTTCTCATGAAGTGAGGCAACTCTTCTAGTCAGAAATGGAACACAGCCAGGGCTCATCCAACCCTGGTCCAAGACATCTAGCTAATATCTTGAAGAGAAATTTTTCTTTTGAATAACAACCATCTTTAATAGACCTATACCTAAGTATTCAACCTATATGAAATCTCAATCTCCTTTTCTGGGAAGTTAGGTATATAAAATGTTTAGGAAATATTTCTTCCTTCTATTGAAGACAGAAAATAGACTTAAGCTCCATGCGATGTTGCATCAAATTTTTATATGTTCTTTGGACATAAATATATTTTTGGTAGGTATACTGCTTGAAAGCCAGTCTGTTTCTTGGGATCCTGATGGAGAAACAAAGACTCTGAAGAAATGCCTTGCAGCTCTGGCCCCTGCCCTGCCTGGGCCCACAGTAGCAGCTCATCAGAAGGTTTCCAGCAAAGCACTCACGCTTTGCAGAACAGCTGCGAAATCCGACTGCAGGGGAAGAGCAGAAAGCTTACTAACCTTGTGCAGCTCCACAGGAGTTGGGGACATTATCTCTTTGATTTCTTGCTTCATTTTCCTCAGGGTTACCGACTTCCGGCCCACGTCAGAGGGTAGGGTGTTGCTCCGAGTTGTTTGGCTATAGTGTGGCCGCGAGCTGCTCCGCTCCTGGAAGCTGGCCTGTCGCCCCAGCTGACTGCGAGGTGTTGGAGCCTCATGATTCAAACTCATAGTGCTCCCCGACATGATTGTTGCCTGTGGCATTGACAATTTTCAGAGACAATTAAGCCACAAGTAAGGAAAAAGTTTGGTTGCTCAACATTAAGCACAATTCTCCTTCTGCTCAGTCAAAAACAGTCTCTTCGGGGCATAACCAAAGGCTGGAACATGGACATGCTAATTGAACTATGAAAGTCTGGAAAATGCTTTGCAAGTGACTATGTAAGTGCACATCTCAAACCCAACATAAGTACTTAAGCTCCTGAGGTTATTTAATCAAATACCACCCCAAGCAGTTTGGACACAATTTGCTTACTGCAAACTATATTCAAGCGTTAACTTTCTACTGAGCAGTCTCTAAGCCCAATGCAGCTTACAGAAATGAGTCGAGAACTTTCAGTGGAGATCAGGTTGACTCTGTTTGCAGTGCTACCTCAGTCTCTGACTGGAGCTAAACATGGGTTAGAGTGGAATTGTTGATAAAGAGGCAAGGGGCTTTCCTCAAGCTTCTTGCCTCCCATTCTATTTTGTCTTCCCTGTGGCTAAGTGGCTTGCCCTAAAAGTTTTGTCTTCCCTGTGGCTAAGTGGCTTGCCCTAAAAGTTTATAGATCAGGCAGGTTTTCTTTCTTTCTTTCTTTCTTTTTTTTTTTTTCTATGAATCAGTGTTTCTTAAAAATGGTCTTTGTATAAGATCTTCAGAGATGTTAAGAATAATTAGCTCTTATGTGATTGGATTCAACCAACTTTTGCTCAAAAGTTATGAGGTCCACATTGTATTTCACCAATGAATTGGGAAGTCTGTTCAGTTTTGAATATATTTCCTGCATAATACATAAACAGGGGCAAGATTAGATCCCAAAGATGGCTGAATCTCAGAAGCATAACAAAAGAGGATTTGAAATCAATATGCTGGTGATATTCATGTCTTATGTTAGAGTAGGCTAAGATTTTAAAACCATGACCATAACCAGCCCTAATATGATGGTTACATAAAGGTGAACTGGAATTGGTAAATCCTGACACCACAGGAACAGAAAACATGCTTTTTAAGCACATATGCCCAGGACTTCGCTAAACCAGGATAATTCTATGAGGTAGGTACTCTCATTACTCCTCTACATTTGAGGAGATTGGGGCAAAAAGAACCAGACTTAAAGTTATAACTGAGTATAGGGCACTCTCTAAAATGATTAAAAGGAAATTAATAATGTTGCAAAGTGAGCAATATTTTTATTTGTGATTTAAGATATTATAGTCCCCAAATTCATCTAATGTTCAGCTACACATGCATTACTAACAAAATTTTTTTTGAGTAATAAACAAGTATTGCCTCATATGTACATATACCTAATAACTGTTGAAAGAAACAAAGGCAAACTAACTAAGTGGCTAGGGATATAGCTCTTTATGGTGCAGTTGCTGTCACACACACACACACACACACACACACACACAAGTATTGACTAGATTTGTTCTCCCTGATAATTTTGAAAAAGAAAATTATAATTATACCAAAAAAAAAAAGACCTGCTCTGGCCTACATATATTATGTATGGAATATCAGCTAATAGTTAAATAATCCTCTATGATGGATATTATAATTATTATATCTCTCAATTGTTCAGGTAAGGAGATGCCTGAGTCAGTTTAGCAACCTGCTGAAGAACCTGGGGTTTAGATTATTTGTTTTTGAACCTAGCTGCATCTCTTCTCATTCTAGTATTAACAGAACTACATAAAATTCCTTCTGTGTAGGTAAAAAGGCCTCTACGATGTACATACCTGTAGGTATCTATACTATGGCTTTTTTCAGATAGATACCCTTTGTGAGGGTCTCAAGACCTTCCTGTGATCATCGGCCCTGGTGCTGTGGGACATTCTGTATTTTCCAGTACTTATGCATAGCACTTCTAGGCTTAGTCTACGGCATGAGTGACAGTATCCAGCGACTGTCTTCCTGGTGACCATCCAGCCATTGCTTTTACCTGCTTAGCCTATCTGCTCTGGTGCATCTGCTTTGTTTGTTTTACATTCTTTTTCATGGAACCAGTCAGAAACACATTGGAAGTAAAACACTTAATCACTACAGCAGGGAGATGACAGTCTTGCTTGGATGAGTCCCAGCTGCCACAGCAGAAGGCACAGTGGATTTACAAAGAGCTCCAATGGAAGAACTGAGATATTATCAATGGTCCCTTAGTGTAAGCTTGCAAAACACAGGCTGACTGCTTTGTTTAAGGTGAACTTCAAGTGAATTATGAAAATTTAAAAAGGAATATAAAAATTAATGTACCAATATAATTTAGGCTCTGATATTCAGTTAAACCTTCTTCCTCTATTATATTAAACAAAAAATAGTTAAGGCAATGTTCATTAATCAAGTAATGGCAAACATAATAATAGCTAATTTTTATTGAACATTTTATTGAAATTTACGAAGTGCCATGTTCTTATTTAATTGCCATGTAAGTATTAATTCATTATCATTCATATATTTTATAGAAGAAATATCTGATAAGAGGTTAAAAACTTGCTCAAAGTCTTGGTATTAATTTTCTCCTTTGTTAATGCTATACATTTTTTCAGTTTCCACGTTGAGCCTACACATTACTAGTAATAAGAAAAATGATTCATAAATTAATTAATTTTCATTTCAACTGTAATCCTTCATCTCGGTTAATCTGCATTTATAAGTGTTCTAGGAGCTAACTTTTAGTACCAGATATAAATTTCATTGGCAGGAATCTAGTTCCAATAATACTTTTTACCTAACAGCATTTCTAATCAAGGGACTAGAGTTCCTTTAGCCTAATAAATGAATATTCTTTGTGATTGAAATATAACTGCCATTGTAATTTATGTATTTGCCAGATCTTTTGTCCTACTTGGAGATTTAATTTCTCTTTATCCTATAAACTCAGTCCATTTCCTTTCCACATTTGTGATTTTAAGAGTCACATCTGTATGGAGTTATGTTAGAGCAAATTTATAGGATGTCACTGAATTTTTATGCTACTATGCTTTCATGAGGTAGCTCAATCTCCAGGTGAAAATGCAACTTTATCATATTACTTTCCCTTTTGGCATGAGGCATTGAACCCAGGCATCCATGCATGCTAGGCCAGGGCTTTACCACTGAACCCATCCCTTTTTAAAAGTCTTATTTTGAGACAGCGTCTCATTAAATGACTCAAATGGGCCCTAACTGCAATCTTTCTGCCTCAGCCAGTATTTGAATATCTGAGATTATAGGCTTGGGCCACTGTGTGCAGTTCATGCTATTTTTTTTGCTATCAGATTCTTTGTGCCTAATGAAAAAGAAGATGTGGAAAGACTAGTTTTTTAAAAGAGAAGTGGTGAAACGCAAAGGCATGTGAGCTGAAACATGCCTTCTTTTTTTTTTTTTTTTTAAATTTTATTTATTTTTTTCTTGTTTCAGAACTTTTATTTGTTTGTTCACTCATGTTTATGGCCGGCTCAGCCCCCCGCCCCCTATGGCAGGGCTGGCGCAGCATGTGGTGCCAGGGATCGAACCGCCATCTCTGAAGCCGCCCATGCTTTCCCAAGCAGGCGCTTTAGACCACTGAGCCATCCCGCCAGGCCCGACCTTCTAAAACAAAGGTATAGCCAAGAATTGCAAATCATGCTCCTAGTGGCTCATTCTTCCTCAATCTGCATAATACGAGGTGGTAAAAGTTTAAATAAACCAGTGATACTTAAGATTGGATTGTTTTTGAAAGTTGTACAAAAAGGAATCAATTGCTAACATCTTAATTTATTTAAATTTTATAGGATTATCCATGTCCAGATCCTTCAACTATGCTCTGAAGTTAAAATTCATGCCAGGTAATACTATGATGTTCATAGATTTGAACTAACATTTTTCTTCAGAATTGTCTTTGCAGATTCACAAACATTAAATTCACATAAGATATCCACACATGCAACCGAGAAGCAAAAAGAATATAAAGATGAGTAATCATTTTTAAATCGCAGGAGTTCCACCCAGTTATGCCATTCACATTCCTTATGGTGACTTGGGGACCTCGTATGACATCAAAATAAAAATGAGACTTTTGCCACTTTACTTTTTACAGCTCAGAAAATTTAAAAGAACATAAAAGGAAATAGTCTGGGGCTTCCCAGACTAAAGTGCGAATATGGCCAGCAAATTCATGGCTTCAATTAAAGAATTCACCAGGAGTTTAGCTTGTCCACTCCATCTCATTGTCCTCCAATTCATATGAAGGGAATGAGGAGTCAGCATTTGTAATTGACAGGAAAGTACTATGCAACACTTTGCCTGCTTATCAGAGACTGGCCTTTTGCCCCAGCTGCATTGTCATCCACTTTGAAGGCAAAATAAAATAAAAATGAAATTTCCTCTTATGTTCCTCTTAAGGATCAAATTAATTTCTATACCAGGTAAAATGAACACATGCCAAAGAAACCTTTCTAAAGCAACTAAGAGGATGAGATGCACCATTGCTGGGAGACTCAGCGCACTCCTTAGCGCTCTGGTGGCAGACGGGAACAGTCAGGGTTAGCGGGAGCAATGGCAAAAGCCACAAGTCAGTAAGCTTGGGGTGGAAATGGGGAATAGTACTTTCAACGGCACTGGATAAAATCAAATTGCTGTCCAGGAGGCAAGGGGCAGGGGAGGCAGCTTCACAAGCAAAAGTATAAACATAAAGGGTAGCTACCAAGAGAGTCATGTTTCTCACAGACACACGCCTGTCAGCTTTCTCCTGTGGAAAGGGGTTAAAGCTTTTAAATGAACTGGTGTGATCAATGCAAACTTAAAAGGACCAAAAAAAATATAAATAAATAAATAAAATAATAATGAATGTAGAAATCAGAAGAGTAAGTCATGGGATGGTGGTTACCTCAAGTTCTCGAAGAATTCCGGACTGGCCACAGGTTTCTAAATCCTCCAGCGCCTGAGACCAGAAATTCTCCTCTTGCTCCGCCTCTGCACTATCTGAAGTTCCTGCAAAACTGTCATTAAGAAGCAAGGTCTGACTTGAGGACTTGCCAAATGTTGATTCCCTCCCGGTTGCAAATCTCTCTCCCCTTTATCTTCTACAAAGAAGAGAAAGACATTCATTTTGGATCTGTCTTTCTTTGGATGTGGATGGTTTACAAAATGTCATGAGGAATGAAAGGCAGGTCCAGCCACCATTCTACTGTCTCAGTTTCAGGTTACTCATGACTACCGCTGGGTGAGCTGCAGTAGCATGGGCTGCGATGGAAGGTAGCAGGACAATACTTCTCATCTGCTCAACTACAGGGAAGTAGAAATCAGAGAAAAGATGTTGGCCCCACTTATTACAAAAATATTATAAACACACGAACTGCTATCACTTTTCATAAGTTTCCTTAAGACATCTGGAGAACAAAATGCTACATATACTTCATAAAAAATCAAGGACTTGATGTATTAAAACACAAAACAAAACAAAACAGAAGGAGCTGGCTGTCAAAAAGTGAGCACTTCTCCCGAGGGCTGACACTGACAAAAGTTCTACAAAATGCTGTACGTGGTTTCAAGGTAAATCCTGTGGGGATTTGACTGACCTTGTCAGATATAAAAATTACATGTTTTGTTATATAGGTCTTGCTTCAACTTGGCCTGAACACTACCCAGCAGAAAAGTTTAACCATGAGGCATTAAAAAGTGAAGCCACTACTACATTATGGGAAACCTGGCTCTTTCCTGCTATGAAGTAGTCCCAGGTTGTCACTGGTTAGGCATGACCACCATGGATGATTATGGTGGTGTCAAGAACTATGCTGAACACATGTAGTCACCTTGGACACTGCAGCAGCAGATGGAAACCTTACCCACTGGCTGTAGACCGGTCCCAGTCTTCGTTACTCAGCCCTACATCCGGGTAAGTCTGGCTTCGTGGCTTGGGGACTGGGGACAAGCTTCCTCTTTGCTTCGGACTCCTCCAGTCATAGGTGTTGAAGTTGTACCCTGGGGCCTGAAAACTGGTGCCTAAAACATAAACAAAGTATTAGCACCGGCCTTGAAGATAATGACATCCACTGAGAAGTGACACTGTTGGCTGGTAGAGGGGTCATATTGCAACAGCATCAAACCACAAATGTGTGTAGTGGATGGTAATCGTGAACCAGGATTTCACTAGATGCTATATGTATGTCATTTATTTATTCTTCATAACCAACTTGTAAAGTAGGTGCCATTACTATTTGCACTTTTCAGGTGATGCTAAAGACTTGTAATACACAGAGGAAAGGGATCAATGATGTATAGTGTGCCTAAGGAGAGACACCTAGAGAGAAAACATTCTCTCAGGCTTTCACAGAGAGCAAACTGGTCAAGCAATGACCATGACTCATCCAGACAGCTGACACTGACAAAAGCTCTACAAAACACTACATGGATTCAAGGTAAATCCTCAGGGGATTGGACTGACCTTGTCAGGTATAAAAATTACATGTTTTGTTACATACGTCTTGCTTCAACTTGGCCTTAACCACCTAGCAGAAAAGTTTAACCATGAGGCATAAAAAGTAAAGCCAGATTAGTATGCTGAGCTGTAAAAGGCTCAAGTCAACAGCTTCCAACATTGCCAGTTCTGCCAATAACCCACTACTGTTATGGAATATTGCTCTATGTATACAACTATTATTCCTTAGTTCAATGAGAAGAAATATTTGTACCAGTAGTGTTTAGAAGAGTTATCATATCTGCATTTTGTATTCTGAACAACTACTATGAAGACAACAATATGCATTGTATTAATTATTATGGCTGTCCTACTAACGTGTTTTGAAACTGTCAATATTATTTCTTATTAAAACTAATATAAAATATATGAGAAGGACAGAAGAAAAAAATAAAGACTTGTAACAATGATTCCAATACCTAAGGCTATTTACAAACTGTCCTTGGGGTTCAAGTTGTACTTTAAGAAAGTCAGTTTTTAGATCCTCACGTTTCAACTGCACTTAGACTCCAGGCTGATGCATCTGACACAGGGCCAGGGGCTGAGACTGCCGATCCCCTCCTCATTTCACAACTGCAATCTCGCCACATTACAAGTGAAAGACACATTTTTTATCCACAGCAAATCTCTAAAGGTGTTTGGCCCTGCAATATAAGTTTGAGCTGCCAGATCAAGGGATAATTTGGGAGAAAGCCTTGCTCCTATGAGAAAGTCTCTAAAATCCAGGGTTTTATTTCAACCAGGTCAACACAATACAAAGTCTCCCTCTTGCTTTTCTTCTTCCTCATTTATGTCTCTCTCAGTTTCTGTCTCTTTTTTTTTTTGTGCCTGATTCTTTCCTTCTACTCTCTCTTCAGAAGTAAGAAGGATGTATCAGAGCAAGGAGCCTGACAAATTATTATGTTTATTTCAATTTCAAAATGAAAATTGATTTTTTTTTTTTTTTTCCTGACAGGGAATTGTCTGATTAGCTTGACAGGTGAAACAGGAATGGCTTTGGCAATCAAGTTACAGAATGGACATTTTCTTTTTCTTTTTTTTTTTTTTAAAAGTGTTTGAAAGCGATTTTATTTGGCAGAGTATTTTTTTGAATTTCTGTTTTTATTTTATTTTTTATGGCTGGCTCAGCCTTGTCCTGGGGGTGGGGCTGGCACAGCATGTGGTACCAGGGATCAAACCACGGTCCCTGCTGCTGCCTAAGCTTTCCTAAGCAGTTGCTTTAGACCACTGAGCAATCCTGCTGGCCCCAGAATGGACATTTTCTATCAGTCTAAGCTCAAGACTTTAACAGAAACACAGTATATTTCAAATGGACACTGAATATGGTAACTACCCACATTCTCTTAACAAAATATTGTATATGCAAATGATGTAGACCAAACCAATGGCTGCACCCTTGCTTATTTGTACTTGTTCTGCCTCTGTTCATGTGGTAGAAAATGAAATTCTAGTAATGCGCTTCAGTTCCCTTATCTTTTTGTTACTTATAAAATGAATAAAGTTTTACTATACTGTGCTTTTTAAGCTGCAACTATTAAGAAATTTGTTTTGCATACTGTTTGCTTAACTTGCTTTTACTAAACCTCAATATCTGCTTCACGTGTCAAATAAAGTAGAAATTACATTCATTGTGAAAAATTTAAACTTAAAAAGAAAAAAATTAGAAAATGATTTTAAATATATGACAGAGTATGCAGTTTTTCAAGTGGCTCAAGTGGGTCAGACATCAGAGATTTGGTCATAGGTTCGATTCCACAGCTTACACTGCAAGCACCACGTATTATTTCACCCATCCCAGAGGTTATGTTGTGTGTGTGTATGTTTACATGTGAATTGGACTGCTATACAATGCATGTTTCTTACTGGGTTTAAAGCACTTAGTATAGCATTTCAGTTACTCTTTTCTTGTTGCTAGGACAAATACCCAACACTCAAAATTAGGGAAAGAAAGGTTTTTTACCTTACAGTTACTGACGGTTTTAGTCTGTACACAGCTGGCTCCAAGGCAGAGCAGTACATGGCAGAGGGCAACCTTTCATGGCACCAGCAAAGGGCAGAGAGCATAGGGAGTGGCAGCAGCCCAGGCTGCTAGCTAGGCTCTCTCCCCTCCTTACACTGTAATGCAGATTGCCTGCCCCAGGTAATCAATCACAAACTCCAGAAGCTGCCGCATGAGGCTTTGGGGGGACAACCAGACACAAACCATAACATGCAGCAATGGGTTTGGCTTCCTATTTGGGGATATATTTAAGAGGTCTGGTCACATCGGATGCTTCTGTCTCCAGAATCATCTCTCCACTTAGTCTTTGTCCATTTATCTTTGGACCTTATTACAGTGTCACCCTGGCTACCAGATTCCATAGATAACAGGCATTCCTAAGGATCAGCTCTCTGATCCAAATAATTCAATCTCAAGAAATCAAGGCAAGTCTCACCACTACATGAGGGAAATACTCCATGAACTTCCTGTTTTAGGATACCAAGGAATAGAAGCTCTCGGGGGTAGAGGAAATAATCTCAGTTCAAAAACTCATTCTTTTTTCTCAGATAACTATAGAAGAAAGATTAGCCGTATGGGAAGAAGTCTTCTCGGATGAATGTGCAGTTTTCTGTCAAAGGGGTTGAATTCAGGAAATACACAAGAACCTTCTATGGAAAGGCAGTGACTAGATAATATTATACTTTATCCTGGCTCTGACTGCTATTGATTTTCTCTTTCCAAACCAAACTGTCCAACCTCAGCTATGTGAGGCTTTGCTTCTTCTGGTGTAAAAAGAATTAATGGAAGTTGAAGCTTCACTTTCATCAAAGGCTTTAACCTTTTTGTGCTTATTTTTGAGACACACCGAATCTCCTTATGTGGTCTAAGATGGCCTCAGGCTTGCAGCAGTTCTTTTGCCTCAGCCTCTCAACTGCCTGGATTACAGCCATGAACCATTACACCTCACTCACAAACTTTTAAAAAACCAAATGCTGAGTGGTGGTGTCCTCCTGGACAGGTGTCCCTTTCTGATGACCATTAATCTGTATGACCATCAAATTCCCTGGGCAAATCACAACATGATTTAGACTTGGAAAGAGTAACTTTTAAATTTCCTTCCCTAGCATTGTTACTTGGTAGTTCTTCGTGATGTTGGCAGGAGCCTAAGTGTGTGGTGAAGCCCCTGTGTAGCACCATTACCAGGAAGATGCTGACCTTAGGGGGTGCATGTATTCATAACAAGGATGTCTAGTCTTAAGTACTATAAAATACTACTTATTATCACCAACAGAGAAAACAAAGGGGATACAGTTTAGGATCTGGGAAGACAGCTCTGTGGCACAAGTGCCTGCCTGGCAAGTGCAAGGTTGTGAGTTTGAATCCTGGTCCTGCAAAAAAAAAAAAAACAAAAAACAAAAAACAAACAATTTGAATCCGGGCGTGGTGGCACACTCCTGTAATCCCAGCACTTGGGAGGCTGAGGCAGGAGGAATGGTGCAGATTTGAGACCAGCCTGGCCTATAAAATTGTGTTCAAGGCCAGCCTGAACTGCATAGTGAGACCTTGTCTCAAAAAGACAAAAAAAAAAAAAAAAAAGAATAAACATATTGGAGATGAGAAAATAAAACAGTTAAGAGTTTACCTAATTATGTACCAATATGTTTATAAACCTGGATAAAAACAGAATTATTTTACTGAGAGAATAGAAGTCAAATGACCTGTAAAGAGAGAAGAATTGGAAGCAGAAATAGTAGTGTTAGAAGGCCAGCTTGATGGAGAATACAGACTGTTTATGAGACTGGCAGGGCCCAAGCAGCATCCATTTGCCAGTCTCTTCTTGAACTGATCTCTTCTCTACCAATTCACATCTTCTCATGGTTAGTTAAAGGAATACATAAGGCCCAAGAGAATAAAAAAGCACAAGATTTGGATGAGACAGAAGGGCAGAAGGGATCTAAGGAGCAAGCGAATGGGGAGGGGAAGAAGCTGTCTCAGAGGCCAGCTAGGAGAGTCTGCATCTTGCGGCTAGACAACAAAACCCAAGATCGCCCCACTGTTGGGCTTCCCTGAACACTGTCCTTCATTGTAGGCCAGCTGTGATCCAGCCACTCTCATTCTGTTTCCACTAAGTAGCACTTAGCACTGCATGTAGATGTGTGCATGTCAGCTCTCGGAACCTTCGCCTCTTCTACAAGAACAGTGCCCCTGGATCTGTGGTCTCGCCGTGTTGACCTTATATTGCACCAGTTATCACATATTTGTTGAGTGAGTGAGTGGAACAAGCTTGACATTCTAGGGAAGCAACATGAACCGAGGAGTACGGCTAGAGGGACACTGCTTCTTGGCCCAAAGAAGAAGATGTACCTTATGAAGATGAAGCATCCTATGGGGATGGGGAACTGCAGGACACTTAAAATAGCGAGGATGTGAGGATCTTACTAGGATACAAGAGAGAGCTGCCAACAGGCTGCTGTAAGACATATGCTCTGTTCCATCACATACATAAAATAGGAAGAAAAAGGGTAATTTTATGACCTGCTTCAAAAAGGTCAACTGTATGTACAATCTGGAATGATTTGTTTTGACCTCATTTTCTGAGTAGAAAAAATGAAGGAGAAACACAGACTGAGACCTACTGGGCAACAGGAAGCTCGGATTGACGGCTGTGATGTGACTTCCACAATCTTACGTCAGCATAGGCTGTAGTGATAGGCGGGCTGTGTTCTAGGTGGTCAGAATATCCTATGACTTTGTTTGCTGAGATAAATTGGAAGAGAATCAACCCGTATTCAGAAGGGTAACCCACAGGACAACAGAGATACTGAAAAGTAGGTTAGGACAGGACAGTAAAAAGAACTGAGGTTATTTTTCTTAGAGAAGGAAAGACTCAAAAGAGAAGCAAAAGCTGTCTCCGAACATCTGAGGGACTGTCAAGTGGAGGAGGCTTTAGTCTGGTTCTGAGTCGCCTTGAGGGGAGAAGCAGGACTAATAGGCAGAGCTTTGGGCAGATGTATTTAAGCTCAATGCAAGAGAGGACTTTGGAGCTGTCAGAGTGATGCGGCGAGGGGAGGGCTATCTTGGCATCCCAGGCAGGCACTTCCAGCTTGCTTGTGTGTAGCAAGGCAGGACACAACACCAGGAGCTGCGCTGGGGACCAGCCAGGCTGACTTTGACATCTTCGTGTCATGCAGTGACACAAGAGCAACACTGGCCTTCAGGTCAGGGCTGTCACAAGAATCGCTAGAGGTGACTTCCATGAAAGGGCTACTAAACCTGCAAGTGTTCTGCAACCACAAGAGACTGTTTCAATTTCTAATTTTTTTACTTTGGAGAAATTCCATTCTGCTCTGCCTCTGTCTCTACTTAGGCCTTAGCTTGATCAATCTTTTAAAGATTTCCAATTTTTAAATGCCAAATTTAATATTACTATGACTTACTATTCAAATTTTTGGAAATGCTTTATATATAATCCATGACTTCATCTTTTACTATGTGAATCATGCTCTTGTTCTTATGGAGTAAAAGCATGGAAGAGCTAGGTTCCTATGGATCATTGGAGGGGGCAGAACTCATTAATATTAATAGTGTCCTCACAAAAGGTTTTTTTTTTTTTTTTTAAACTTCATTTACTTATGTTATGGCTGGCTCAGCCTGCTCTGGGTGGTGCTGGTACAGCATGTGGTGCTGTAGATCAAACTGCGATTCCTGTGGTTGCCTAAGCTTGCCAAAGCAGGTGCTTTAGACCACTGAGCTATCTCGCCGGCCCCACGCAAAAGATTTCTTTGTAGCCAAAATGTCTCCACATTAATAAAGAGTCAATAAACAAATATTAATTCAAATTAATGCATCTGCTTTGATAGTATTTGACTTGGGTCCTTTGTTGCCTATCAATTTTCAGGCAATGAAAATGCCTGTCACTGGGTGGCAGAACTAACTCGTTACAAGGCACTATGACCTAGGAAAGTAAACTGCCAGATAAATGAAAACTTCAGTTCTCTTTTAGTTGTTCAAAATATATTTTTTCATCAAACTTTGGTATCATGGTAAGGAAGTGAACTCTTTGAGGTATATCATTTCCTTTTCCTGTTTTCACCATCGTGGGTCATAACAGAGTGTCAGAGATACAGCAAACTGAGAGAAGAAAACTAGGAAATCAGGATGGGAACAAACTGAAGCCAGTGTCTCCTAAAAGCATAATTTATAGAGCACCAAAGCAGCCTCACACAAAAGCATGTGTTCTCAAGCTGTTTATGTATCCTGTTCTCTGACTGACAGTTGAGATGACATCTGTGAAGAAAAAGCTAGCATACACATTCATTTACTGTGATTACAATTTGCTGATAATGACAGAAACCTCTTCAAATTTCTATGTAGAATAAATGGGGTCCAGATCCTTGGCTAATCTCTTATATAAGAAGCTTTGAATGTCCTACATCATTCTGTGAAAAACTTGTGGGAAAAGCAGACAAGGGGACTTGTTTCCAGTGTACGGCTGGCCTCATGTCAATTCTGCCTTAAGAGATAAGCACTGATAACCTGGCCATCAGAAGATCCAGCAGGGACCTGTGAGGGTGTGACCAAGAATCATGGCTTCTCCCAACACTCAGAAGTTCTGGGAAGCAAACGCACCCTCAGGCAAGAGAAAGGTTTCAATGTGCTCAGTGGCGGCGCTGTCACAGACACTGCTTACAGAAGGACATTCTCCTTATGAAGGAGACAGGGGCGGGGCTCTGGAAAATGGGCTTCCACTAGGATTCCCAGTGCGGGGACGTACCTTGATTCCCGTAGCTGGCCTCTATGGCAGACCCATCCCACGAGTCCACTGCGCTGTCTACGCTGGGCACTGTGGAGGGGTACATGTCGGACAGCTTGCCAGGCTTCTGTGCTGCAGAAGAGTCCTCCTCCACATCCCCCAGGTCACTCAAGTGGCCGGGGATGGGGAACTTCTTGGGACTGGATGCTGACTGGGCTTTATAAACGGGAAAGCAGGTTAAGTATCAGAGTACATGGAAATAAAAGATGCTCCAGCATTTGGTGACAGGAGACTTGTTTCTTATAAGCATGCACACAGATAACAGCGTATTCTTTTAAGGAGGGACCCCCTCTGGCGGTCCTTAACTGGGGTCCTCGGCTCACTCACCATCAGTCTGTTTCTTAATTTTCAAGGTGACAGTCTCTCCCGCCATCTGTAACAGGTGGATGGCTTCACTCAGAGGCTTCCCTTTCAAGCTGCTGCTGTTGATGGCTAGGATTCGATCTCCTACATGGATCGCGCCAGTTCTGGAAAGCCAAGCAGGGATAGGAAAGTGGGATCAGTTCCCTGATATCCTTGATACATTCCTAACCACAAAGACTTGGCAGGCATCTCTAGCAGTTACTTCTAGCTTTCTCCTGGGCAATGTAATAAAATAACTACATCTGTTGTGAACTACTTGTGAAGTTCAAATAAAATTGGAAAAATCATTTTAATTAGTTTGGAACATGGACATGGGTACTTTTTAAACTTCAGGTCAATGGAGTCATTTGTAATCTTCTTACGAGTACAGAGGCAATGAATTCTGGTGACCAAAAAACAGCATGGAATATTCCTTCTTTCTGTAGACTTAAAACATTGAGTACAATCAGTACTTCACCAGGAGTGAGGTTTAGGATGATCAGGATGTATCTCAGACCCCAGTACGGGTCCTTCCTTGTTAATGATCATTCCAGGGGCTAAAAGTGAGGAACGCAAGGTCCCATCCGTTCTGTGTTCAAATGCTTCTCTGCTACCTGCCAGTCATGTGACCTGGGTGTGTCATTTGAACCTCTGGAAGTCAGTTTCTCCTCCCTACAATGAAGTGATCATCTCACAGGAAAGCCCCAGAATTAAAAGGGAGCACATTATAAAGGGCTTGGCATACTGACTGAAGTGGGGTGAATGAAACAAATTAAATTTTGAGTAATAATTTATAGATTTTCCCCTTCTCTTCCCACCCAACCTGATCTAGTAAACTGGATTTATAGTTCTGATGTTTACTGCACTTTGGTGGGAAACACTGGATGAGGACGGAGTAGGGCCAGAGTTATGAAAGCTCAGATGTCTGCCCTGGAGAAAAGTTGTGGAGTCAGAATTCCAGGCACCAGCTGGTGGTTGAACTGGGTCACTTATATCCAGCGAATAAAGGAATTTATCCAACTCACAGGGCTGCTGCTGAGCACTGTGATAATAACTCGCTTCTGGGACAACGACAGCTGTGCTCAGGGGTGCAACTGGGCAGCAGAGGTGACACAGCAGCACCCATGTCAGGAGAGGGTGCTTAATAAGTCCCCCATTCCATCCATTCTTAAGGGCTTTCCCCTCTCAACCTCCTCATTCCTTCATAGTCCCAGCTTATGAAAGATTTAGTTATATGTCATAAACACTTTACTGAATCTGGCCAATATTAATCTGTCATAAAAAACAGATATGTTGGACCAAAGGATGCTTGAAGATTATGCTACCCTAGGTGTCTCTGCTAATGTCACCATATTAAATTCCAGCACAGTAACACTTTCTAAGCTGCTTTATCCCCTTCATCTTTCAGATAATGAAACTGGGTAAGTTGAATTGGAAGGAATGAGCTGAGTGTCTTCCTAAGGTGTGCTCGAAAACACAGTGAATGCTGCTGAGTGCCATCAACATAAAGGCAGGCTTGTGAAATCCTTCTGGTGTTTCTTTCCCCACTTTATCCACTAGATTAAGCACCACGAGAGTTCTGGCTCATCCCTAAGCAAAATAATCAGGAAAAAGAAATGTTCTGAAGCAACTCAGGACATCAAGCCAGCCAAGACAGCACAACTAAAGACACTCAAGAAAGAGGACTCCTAGAATTGCTTCAAAGGGTGGCAAGAATGACAGGACAAGTACGTCATAGTGAGGGGGAGGATTCTGAGGGAGATTCACATGTTTCTTATTGTAACACATTTTTATCTATTTTATTTATTTATTTATTTATTTATTTATTTATTTTTGTCTTTTTGAGACAGGGTCTCACTATGCAGTTCAGGCTGGCCTTGAGCTCACTTTTGTAACCCAGGCTGGTCTCAAACTCTCACCGATCCTCCTGTCTCAGCCTCCCGAGTGCTGGGATTACAGGCGTACGCCACCACGCCTGGCTGTAACACATTTTTAAAAGTTGAAACATTCAATGTAGCTTTCAACCACATTTTGTACTTTTCACTTCTCTGAATTTTATGTCTCTATTTTGCAAACCACTGTCTTCAAATGTCAGAGTGAGAGACACAATTATATTCTTGAGCTAGGTCTCTGGAGAAAAAGTGTGGCATTAGGATTGTGATGTGCCCAGCAATGTATCTCAGGAAGAAATACAGTTTAGTGGAGGGTGGAGAGTGGGTGTGGTACCCATGTCAACCGCAGGAGGTACTATTCGGGGGGCTCATCATTACACTATGCCTCCCATAATCTTTGAAGAGAAATCCTGTATCATTCTCTCCTAAAAATATAGCAGCTAAGCACAGCACCTGTCAGGTAACAGAGCTTCCACCTATGTCTGCAGAATTGAATCAGAAAAGCCACTTAACTTCCCTGACCTTCAGTCCACTCTTCTCATGATGGACACAATATAAATCTACTTCTGGTCAGTGGTGGTCAGTTTATACATTTCTGGAGAGTAGTATCAGTGCAAGACCGAGGGAAGCTTTTACTGAGGACCAGACGCTCCTCTCAGTCAAGCTGGAACTTCGTCTGAGAGTTCTCTGACTATAAGCATCGGTCCTCTGCACAGATTTGAAAGTCGACAAATAAGGAAACAGGAGAGGGAGTATCATTTCCTGTGGGTGTGAAGAGGGAGGCATGGCTCAGCCCCAAGTCATTACAGCAGCTCCTTCCTTTACCTTTCGGCTAATCCCCCTTTAGTGAGGCTTGAAATGATTATGGGATCAAACGGCTCCTCAGTGCCTGAAATGGTGATGCCAAGAGGTCCCCCGTAGCGCTTCAGCTCCACCGTATAAATAATCGCTCCAGAGCTCTCCTGTTCATCTGCAATAAATGCCAAGGAGTCACAACCAATTTCTTCAGAAGAAGCAAAATAACAAGCCACATAAATTCGCATGTAGAATAAGAAGTTCTAAATGTCACTATCATAGGATTAAGTTTCAGAAAATAATTATTTTGGGGAAGCAGCATTCCTTAATAGGATCTTACATTCTAAAATAGGGATAAGCTGTCGACACCAGAGAAGGCGAGCACTGCCTGTTGATGTAGGCTTAAAGCTCTGCATGAACTGGGGCTGCAGGACTTTTAGTCTAGTCCGTGCCTAGCACAGTACTTGCCTAACGTTCTCATATATTTCATAAATACCTGAGAAATAAGCACATGGCTGATCAGTCAGTAGCCAAGAGAATCTGGGCTTTGGAATATGCATTTTCAGTCTTTACATGTAAAATAATTTTTGCTCTAGGAAAGCTGATTTTGCTCAGGCTTGGCTCAAATGTGGGTATGTGGGACTTAGAGATACTAGCATGAAGATAAGAGCAGGAAACCTAGAATTACATTCATTCCACTGATGTATGCTTCAAGCAGGAGGCCTACTACTGACTCTGTGGAGGGTACTGAGACAGAGAGTTCAGTGTTTATCTTTCCTCTGCTCTTGAGAATAAGAGTCACTATATGCCAGGCTGTCATGTTTTCATGTGATTTTGGCTATTTCATATTAGTACAACAGACATTTTTGAATGCAGTCTACCTCCACTGCTGGCTAGAAAGATGTCACCTGCCACCTTCAACATGACGTGTGCCATGACCCGGTCAGGGTTGCATTATGAAGTCTCCAAAGTAAAATGACTACATTTGCTTATGGCATGTTTAAAGTTTCTGAACCCTTCTTGTTTTATTCCCAGGCTCAGAGCTATGAATGGTTAAAGAACTATTTAATTTCTGTACCTAAGGATACAATGAAATGGTCCAGTAGCTATTTTAACAAAATAGTCAGCTTTTACAATCAGACTGTATCACAGTGAAACATTTAAAAAGCCACACTTTTGCAATGAGCAGCTGTTCATTTATGATATAAAACCCTAAAAATAAGGAAGCAAAGAAAGCATTGAGTTAGCAATTCAATTGTCGCTAGGTATAATAAAGTCGGGGGGAATAAAATGCAAAGTCCATTCAGGAATGCAGGAAGTGATTCTCCCTTTCCTGTCAGCATTTAGTTTCCTTCTGGCTACAGGGCAGGAGATCTGGAGTTCCGCTATCATCTCCACTTTCTGATGGCCCTACTCTTCACAAGCTCTATACATTGACATTTATGGACTACACATTGTAGCAGTAAATCAACATCTTAGGTTACAGGAATCTAATTTTGGGTATTTCATATTAGTACTGAAGACATTTTTGTATCTAATATTAGATTCAATGTATATGAGCTGCTGAGAATCCTTCACAAGGAACCTAACCCCACAGTGAGAATTCACAAGCTTCCAGTAGGCTGGCCATGGTCTGCTAAGGGTTCCCTTGAAGTTTTAGGGTTTAGGGTAAGCGAGTAATGGTCAAAGGCTACGTTTTTCTACAGTAGAATACTTGGTCATGCCTCAGAGTGGGCTTTGACCTACATAAATAGGGTGCTACTGGATAGGGTATGGGTGTTCTGCAGTCTGCATCAGCAGCTGTATTCTGGGTGAAGTTTTGGATGAGTTTTAGTACCCTTGGCATAGTTAACATTAGCTATGGCTGGGTCCTCTGGTGGCCATTCTCTGTGTGTGCATGCAGTGTCTGGAGGACCTTGACCGAAGCTTTAATGCACTCTAGCTAGGGTAAACCTAAGGGCAAGCCTCACCATGGGCACCAGGCGCTCTGACTCTGGGTATTAGCTTTTTATGGAACTTACGGGACACAAAAATTGCCCAGTACTTTGAGACCTATGAATGTATGGGAAGATTCAGTTGAAACTTTATTCCAGATAAAACAAACCCTGGCCACAGGAAGGCGAGCTTGGCAGCAGTTCCACTCACCCGGAAGAGGGTGAGACCTATTTCTAGTTACCTAGATCATCTTTCCGTCAACCCAGAGGGAGGACTCTGTTGTTTGGCGGCAATTTTCTAGCTTGCTTTGCAAAAATGACAAACAACACCTATGGACTGGAAGGATCCAGGGCCATCAGTCACAGGCCACTGTATGTGGGTACTTTTTTTTTTTTTTTTTTTTAATGAGGTCTCTAGGAAACCACTCTAACTGGAAGGCAAATATTAGACTTTCACTTAAGACCATGGTCCAGAGGCAAGTCATGAAGATGGCAGATGTGGTCTAGGAAGAGGCATTCTTATGACCAAATAGGGTGAAAATGGATAAAGTAGTGCTCCATTTATATACAAGGTGATTTCTAATTTTTTCAACAAATAAATTGCCAGAAACAAACATGAAGAAAGGGGAGACTTAAGAGCTGTTATAACTCAAAGCAAGAAGTAGAACTTTTGGGATCCTAATTTAAACTAACTTTTTCTTTTAGATAAAGTGCACACATGGTCTCTTTTTTATTTGTTTAGATGTACATATACATGACAATCCAAATCATACTTCTGGGGAATATGAAGCCTAATATTTGGTGATAGAAGTATTGCTGATATTTTCAAATGTGATGATATTACTGAGTTATGTGTTTTAAAAGAGTATCGTTTTGGGACACATTATTAGTACTATTTATAAGGAGCAATAGAATATTTGCAACTTGCTTAAAATAACCCAGTGAGAAGGTGGGTAGAGAAGCTAGACTGGACCTACACTGAAAGAATGATTATCACAGTAATTGTTGACCTTGGGTGGTGCCTAAGTCACTGAAATACTTTTTTCCTTTTGTATATACCTGAAATTTCATAGTTTTTTTAAATAAGAAAACAATATTAATCCTTACAGAGAAGTATATGTGGATGAGCTGAATAAACAGGGTCTAGTTTTGCCTTTGCACTGGGGATGGTGATGGGGCTTCCGCACACAGCCCAGCTGGTCTCACAAGCCCCCCTGGCCCATCTGGCCGCAAGGCAAGGTCCCCAGACTCTCCCACCCTTCTCACTCCACTGGCCCCGTCCAGCTTTTCATAGCAAGGGTTTCCTTCCCCATGGTCTTCCTACCTGTGACTCACCCTGGCTCTTCCCCATGGCTGCTTTCACCAGTTGACACCAACATACTATTCCATTTTTGTCTTCCAAAAATATTTTGAAAACATAAACCATAATAGGTTACTTAAGTTTTTTATTGGTTCCCTGGTTCTTTAACAGAGGAATCCAAGTCCTTTGTAAGAGCTGAGTGGGAGCCTCTCCTCTCTCTAGAGTTACACTATGCATCCTGCCTCACCCTAATCCAATATCTGGATTGTCTCTAAACAGAAACACTGCACTTACAAAGCCTATTTCTTTCCTTTTTTTTTTTTTTTTTTTGGCTGGCTCAGGCTGCCTTCAGGGCCTGGTCTGGTGTGGCATGTGGAGCTGGGAATCAAACAGTGGTTGCCTATGCCACACTGGGTTTGCCCATGCAGGTGCTTAAATAACTGAGCTAACAGGCAAACCCCCATAAAGCCTATTTCTTAACATCTCTATTCTCTGCACATGTTGCTTCTGAGGACAGACTTCCTCTTCCTATTTCTTATCCTATTTCTCCTCTTTCTACAAACTAGGTTTCGGGGCATTTCCTGTAATGCCTCACAGCTCCTATACATTGTTCTAATATTTCTCATATTTTAATTTTCTCTCTTGTCCCTCATTCCAGCCAAGGAGAAAAAATAAATGATCTTGAATGAGGGGAATTAAACTTTTTTTTTTTTTAATGAGCAGAACATATTTATTGAGGGAAAGAAAGCTCTTGTCCGAGAGAGGGACAGGAGGAGGGTCCTGAGTGGGTGCCCACGGGAGGGGAATTAAATGTTAATTGGTAAGACTGGTGTAGGTAGGGTTGAGATGTAAAGGACCACAAAGATGCAATAGTTGAGATTCTGGGCTTCTAGAACCAGTAAGGCCTCATTGAGAATGCTTGTTTGATATATACTTTTCAGTCCTTTTTTCTTTTTGCAGTACTGGAGACTGAATTGAAACGAGGGTCTTTACACAGAGGTATATCTCCAGTCCTTTTATATCTTGAGCAGGGTCTTGCTAAATTGCTCAGTGGTCCAAACTTGGCTCATATTTGCAGTTAACCTGTGTTAGCCTCTCAGATTTGTTCTGCATTTAATGATCTCATTTCTTGTCTCTTTCATTAGAATAGGACCATCTTGAAAACAGAGTTCTGTCCTCATGTCCTCATGCCCACAACTATGTCTGGCAGAGTGAGATCAATGCGTGCTTGAGATGAGTGAGAGCATGAATGTTCATGCGCAGTCTGGCTCCCAGGGAGCGATCTGGAGGAGGGCTCTGCGAGTGCACTCTCCAGCTACGCCAAGGCCTAGCGGCCTTCTCCAAGACAGGTAAAACAAAGCCAATCTGGCTCTCTGAGTGACACTAAGACCTGGGGTGCCATTGCAGAGACCAGCAAACCTGGAATTTCATTTCCACCACTGCTTCAAGAGTATTGAGTCAGCTTCAGGCTAAACTTCCAATTCCATCTACCTTCTTGGGAAATAGCCAAATTGGCAGCTGAAAATCCCTGTCTAGGCGCAGGGTACTAACTGCCTTTTAGAAAATGATGCTTAGACCATTTTGGAGATGGAAATGTTCCAAGGTTAGTCTATCTAAAAGCTTAGAAAGCAGAAGCAAGACTGCTCAGCCCGAAAGGAAACTTTCTGAAGAGGAACAATGCAGTAAGTTTCAGGGTAAGTCTAAACAGATGTTAATGATATTATAAGCAGCTTTTCTATCACAGCAGAAGGTTTACAACTATTAGTGAAAGGCACAAAAGGGGGCCAGCCTACTTGTTTGCTCTGCTCAGCTCTAGTTAAGAAAATTAATGGGAGCACAGAACAGATGCAAAATTGCTGCTTTACTTATCTGCAATGTTATTTTCAGGCTTCTTGAGTGCTGCCTGTTTAACAAAATGAACACTGTCTGGCTTGAATCCATAATAGCAGCTGCTTCTGAGGCCAAACGGGAGGTTTGGATTTGCAAGTGTCTTTGGAAGACAGATACGGACAGGTCAATCAAAGTTCACTTGAACTAAAAATGGTGTGATTTCAGAGTATGGCTAAATTTCTTGATGCTGGACAGGCCTGCGAAATGAACTGTGCAGAAAAGCATTCCCTATGGTTTCCTTACTGTTGTGTGGTCATTTTACTTGCTCATGTCAAAGTAATGTACTATGAATCCTAAGGACTTGCTGGCACGTTTGAGAATGAAATTCAAACTTCTTTATGCAAGTGAACATTTCTAAGTCTCAAAGCTAGGTCCTTCGGTGACAATGCTTCTCATGGTTGTTTGATATCCAGTAGCGTTGGTACCCTCTGGGAACTTGTTAGAAATGCAAACACTCAGTGCCCTCCCAGGCTCTTGGAAGGGGCAACTCTGAGGGAGGCTCCAGCCTGCAGTGTTTTAACAAGCCCTCTTGGTGACTCTCATACACACTCAAATTTGAGAGTTGAAGAGAACAGGCATGAAAGAAAGTCTTTCCTCCTCCTCCTCCTCCTCCTCCTCCTCCTCCTCCTCCT